>VDFB02353493.1:203011507-203248505 GCA_007258455.2 Sequoia sempervirens
TATACAACTGGTAAAATTCATCGCTTAAGGTGTATGGGAACAATATACACATGACATCTTCATATTGAATTCTCACTCTCAATCATGTATCATTAAAGATACTAATATGTTCTTTCGCATCTTTATGAAGATAATATTTAGGACATAGCTTATCAATATTTTTCGATAAATCAATGTACACAACAAATTGAATTGGTTACTCTACGTTAAAGAATTCCATCACTATGGAAGGTGGTGGTACAACAATAGTCAGATTCTATAGATTTTCACTCACATTTCTAGACTTTTGAGGTCTAGATGACGTTTGACCACTAAGCTTGACTAAAGTCACATGAGGATCACCAAATAGGTATCTAGTGACAATGAAAATCTAGTTTAAAACTTAACAAAGCTAAAAGACAACAATAGGCCCTCCTTCTAGTGCTAGCTCTTGTTGACAAAAATTTTACTAAAAGCACCAGGGTGAATAAATTCTTCATAGATAAACCACAAAGAGCTTATCCTTCTTGAAAGATATGGAACAAAGACAATCTAAAAGGGAATTCTGCTTTAACAAGAAAAAATAGTGGCTTCAGTTCAATCCCAAATCTTTGATAATCAGGTCTTGATTGCACTAGGTTCACTCTCAGGTATAATTTGATATTGTTGTTAATCTCAAAGGGAATACAGTTAACTTTGGTTTCGTTAAGAATCATATATATCATATATTGAGTTTTCAATTGGAACTTAAGAACAAATATCATGAAATTGAAAGATTTGAAATAATATTTCATAAGCATTCAACAATTTCATAGGAAATGAAATATCTTCAACAAACTTCCATCCATCCACTTATTTTTTGGAACATTTTCAAATAATTTAAACATCTATTCTAAAGTAAAGCATGAAAATATTGAAAATTAAAACTTTCTCCCAGTTATTCAAAATGCATTCCCTAAAGAATCAACTAAAATAGAGCAATTTTCTTTATACTTCACCAGATTGCTTCACAACTACATATAAAATGGTGCGAACTTTTAAAGAGAGGGGTTTTAGTTTGGACACCAAGTAGGTTCTATATGCATCCTTAAATGACACAACATATAATCTTGTTTGACTAAACTAACAAAACCAACTACAAAAGATTCATGAGATAGGTAGCTATCCAATTGGCTTTGATATTAATTAATGTCTATGTGCATAGTTTTTTTTTATGCTGGAATGATTCAGAAAATAGGAAAAAAGAACAAAAATCAAAGAAGTTTTAGCTCTTCTGACATCCACAAATTCTAAACTTAAAATGAAAATAAAGCAGTAAATGAAATTTTATAGTCCAACAAGACCCCAAGAGTTCAAACTTAAAGTCTATCCAGAGAATTAGAAATTGATGCAGAGGGTCAGGGATCTCAAAAGATACACAAAGATTTAAGATTAACAAAGTTTTGTTCTTCAATCTCTCAACTAGACACCAACTTAGAAATAAGGCCTTCACCTTGCACTTAAGACCTATCTGCCTCCCTTGTGATTCATAATCATTGAAATGATCTCAAAAGACTTGAACAAACTTGATTCAAATGGGTTTCAAGCCCTAACCCTCCATTTTATACAAAACTCTCTTTTGCTGCTCACATAGCCATCTAGCCTATTAGGCCTTTGGCAATGGATTTTTGACTTCTTCCTCAAATTTTGCAAATGAACCTCCAATCTAATGATGGTTTCAGATGTGGATTGTGATGACAAACATCATGTCAACTCCTTGGCATCAATTGTTTCAGACAACCTCACTTCAAACCCTATTGTTTCCTTAAAATTAGGCCTAATTAGCCCTATTTTACAAAGCAACCCCTCTTTCAATTTTTCCCCTGACTATGAAACTTTCAGCAGTCTCCTAAAATGACTCAAAACCAAGGAATCCAAGTTTTTAGCCCTCTATGACACCTCTATCATGCTCCATCACAAACCCCTCCTTAGCTTGCCTCAAAAACTAGGGCTTCTTGAAAACTAACCTTCCAATCACTTCCAGAACTTTCTCATTGACTCTACACCATTAGGACAACATATTTAGTGATCCAAACTCAAAAAAATGCCCCTCATTAAGGCAGATCTTCTGCTGCTACACCCTAGCCTCCATCTTCAAGCACTTTTCCCTTTGACAACTTGGTGTACACCTTGATATTCTTCCTTCCTGCACATTAGTTGGTTAAATCTGTATGATACATGTTAGTAATGATACATTTCATAGGTCACAGCAGCATTCTACCTTGAAATGGATCAATCATCCATGAAAATCACCAAAATTAGTGAAAAATCTGCACTTTATTTAGGACAGTCAGCAATATAATGCAAAGAACTGATTATAAACGTGTATCAAATCATTCAAGAGGTTAATTGAAAGTAAATACAGGTTCTTGAACCATCCAATTGATTAGAAATTCAAAAGGAATCAATAGATCATCAAAAAGACTCAAGAAAATGCAAGAAAACTATGTTTTTTCATTATTTTTTGTAGCAGTCCGTACAGTCACTTCTCCAAACACCCAACCTCCATACAAATGACCATTTTTGGGTTATAGAACCATCCCCCAACTGATACAACTGATTGGAATTGATTACAATGCATAATTACCTCTAAAACACCTAAAACTCCTTTTCCCGCCTAAACTAAAATTTAAAAATTTGAAATTACAAACTAGAGATTTATTAAAATCTATCACCTAAAAACCATTGGATATTCACTATCCAAGTTTATTTGACCTATTTAAGCATAATATCATTAATCAAAACCCCTAGAACCTAATTTTCCCTTACATTGCATTTTTAATCCAAATTCCTTATCAGGAACCTTGAAACTTTTAACACCCTCATTACACTTATTTATCTCAAATGCCATTATAGGCTTCAATACATCATAATTAATGCTTTGATTTGTTTGGAAATCCCTCCTGACCCCTGCACTCTCCTGGTTCTTGAAAAACTCTTTGAAAGCCTTGGGTGCTCTTGCACCATTCTCCCCAGGAAAGAAAGAACTCTTGTCCCAAGAAGTGTCCCATGTGTTGCCACCAAAAGACCTTTTGCTCTCATGTGTTTTCATCTTCCAATGAGCAGGTATGTAGTCCCCCAAAGTCACTGTCTTTCTGTTTTTCCAATCTGCATTCTTGACATTCGTCATGTGAGAGCCAAAAATCTATTTTCTTTGTCCTTTTTGCTGCTTGAACTCAGTCTGATTTTGTGCCCTGTTTCTGCCTCTATTCCCTTGATTTCCTTGTGAAAACATACCATCACTATCATGCTCAATTATAGGGCATTCAATGCCTCCAACCTTGATACTATCCAAATCCCACAAATTCTGATTTTTAGGACTGTCTTCTTCACAACCCTGCTGCAACTTGTCTTTTTTCAACCTACCAATGTCTTCCCCTGTTTTACCCTGCTCATTTACCTGCAAATGCTTCTCAAAACAGATCATAAAACTTTCATTTGACTGCTACAAAGGCAAAGGAACCAATTGATATTTAACATCTCCTTTGTGAACCAAATAGGTGTTAAGAAAACCATCATGCAATGTCCTTCTAACATACTGCCATGGCCTCCCCAAGATAATATGACCACAAGTCATTGGAATGACATCACAAAGCACCCTATCCTGATATGAACCAATTGAGAAATCAACAAAAGCTCTCTTACCAATATCTACATGTTGTCCTTGAGTTACCCAAGTGGCCTTGTAGGGAGTAGGATGATCAAAAGTTTCAATCCCTAGCTTGGTTACCATATCAACTAAAACTAAATTGCTATGTGACCCTGAATCTATGAGTAATCTGCATATCTTACCATGACTGAGATAATTTGTTTTGAAAATGGTTACCTTTGGTTCTTGATGAAGTCTTTCTCCTTGCTTGATCATGAGAAACTCACCATCAGTCACAGGGTCTGCCATAAATGTTTTTGGTTCCTCCTTCTTATCTTCTTCTTCTTGCACCAAGGTAGCTCTCCTTTCTCTGCCTTTATCAGCTTGTTCCCACTTAGGACACTTGAAGGAAGGATGCCCTAGTTCATTGCAATTAAAACATCTGCCTGTGAATGGTCCTCTACCTTGTCCAAATCTGCCTCCTCCTCTTGGAGTGTACCCACCTCTTTGATCAGAAAATATCTCTTTACCCTTGTCATTGCTGATTTTATCATTACTTCCTTGTCCTTGCTCTCTATTACCTCTGCCCCTGTTTGAACTACCTCCTCTTCCACCATTGTTTGATCTTTCTTGCTTCCTTTTCACCTTTTCTTCTGCTCTAATGGCCAACTGAAAACATTCTCCCAATGTTCTTGGCAACTGCAAACCAATCTTATCTTGCAGATTGTACCTTAAGCCATTGATGTACTTGGCTATCTTCTCATCTTCTTCCTTATAACCTCCTCTAATACTAAGCTTGTGAAATTTCTCAGTATAGGACATAACATCCAAGTCTTTTTGCTTTAAATTCTGCCTCATCTTTTTCACATGAATGGTATAATCAGATGGTAGGAATTGCTCCTTGACCAAACTCTTCATCCTTGCCCATGTAGAGACCTTTGCCAATCCTCTAGCCATCCTATCATTCTGGAAACTTGTCCACCATGTCAATGCTGTGCCTCTCAACTTGGTCTTGGAAAACTTGACTTTCCTTTCTTCATCCATCTCCTCAAATTCAAAGTAGTTTTCCATGGCATCAAGCCATCCCAATACCTCCTCACTATCCATCTTCCCTTGATAGATAGGAAAGTCTATGTGACTCTTCCCTCCATGACCATGTATTGCCTTCAATAACCTCACTAACCTCCTTTCCTCAGGGTCCTCTGTATCATAAGCTTGTTGTTCCTGATTTACCCTCACATGCTCTTCATCCTCTTCATTGTTTTCTTGGTATTCTTGGTCTTCTCTCCTCCTACTCCTCTCAAGGTTATTGATCCTTGCCTGCATAGTGTCTCTCTCTCTTCTCCATTGTCTTTCCTCTTTTGCTCTTGCTGCTTCTTGTTCCCTTCTTTCTCTTCTCTCCCTCTCCAAGATCTCCTTCAACTCTTCCAACTCTCTTGCCAATTGGTTTTTTGGTGCCATTGCTACTTATCCAATCCCTAAAGGACCTACTCACTACTCTGATACCACTCTGATGCAGAGGGTCAGGGATCTCAAAATATACACAAAGATTTAAGATTAACAAAGTTTTGTTCTTTAATCTCTCAACTAGACACCAACTTAGAAATAAGGCCTTCACCTTGCACTTAAGACCTATCTGCCTCCCTTGTGATTCCTAATCATTGAAATGATCTCAAAAGACTTGAACAAACTTGATTCAATGGGTTTCAAGCCCTAACCCTCCATTTTATACAAAACTCTCTTTTGCTGCTCACATAGCCATCTAGCCTATTAGGCCTTTGGCAATGGATTTTTGACTTCTTCCTCAAATTTTGCAAATGAACCTCCAATCTAATGATGGTTTCAGATGTGGATTTTGATGACAAACATCATGTCAACTCCTTGGCATCAATTGTTTCAGACAACCTCACTTCAAACCCTGCTGTTTCCTTAAAATTAGGCCTAATTAGCCCTATTTTACAAAGAAACCCCTCTTTAAATTTGTCCCCTGACTATGAAACTTTCATCAGTCTCCTAAAATGACTCAAAACCAAGGAATCCAAGTTTTAGCCCTCTATGACACTTCTATCATGCTCCATTACAAACCCCTCCTCAGCTTGCCTCAAAAACTAGGGCTTCTTGAAAACTAACCTTCCAATCACTTCCAGAACTTTCTCATTGACTCTACACCATTAGGAAAACATATTTAGTTGATCCAATCTCAAAAACATGCCCCTCATTAAGGCAGATCTTCTGCTGCTACACCCTAGCCTCCATCTTCAAGCACTTTTCCCTTTGACAACTTGGTGTACACCTTGATATTCTTCCTTCCTGCACATTATTTGGTTAAATTTGTATGATACATGTTAGGAATGATCCATTTCATAGGTCACAGCAGCATTCTACCTTGAAATGGATCAATCATCCATGAAAATCACCAAAATTAGTGAAAAATCTGCACTTTATTTAGGACAGTCAGCAATATAATGCAAAGAACTAATTATAAACGTGTATCAGATCATTAAAGAGGTTAATTGAAAGTAAATACGGGTTCTTGAACCATCCAATTGATTAGAAATTCAAAAGGAATCAATAGATCATCAAAAAGACTCAAGAAAATGCAAGAAAACTATGTTTTTTCACTATTTTCTGTAGCAGTCCGTACAGTCACTTCTCCAAACGCCCAACCTCCGTAAAAATGACCATTTTGGGGTTATAGAACCATCCCCCAACTGATCCAACTGATTGGAATTGATTACAATGCATAATTACCTCTAAAACACCTAAAACTCCTTTTCCCGCCTAAACTAAAATTTGAAAATTTGAAATTACAAACTAGAGATTTATTAAAATCTATCACCTAAAAACCATTGGATATTCACTATCCAAGTTTATTTGACCTATTTAAGCATAATATCATTAATCAAAACCCCTAGAACCTAATTTTCCCTTACATTGCATTTTTAATCCAAATTCCTTATCAGGAACCTTGAAACTTTTAACACCCTCATTACACTTATTTATCTCAAATGCCATTATAGGCTTCAATACATCATAATTAATGCTTTGATTTGTTTGGAAATCCCTCCTGACCCCTGCACTCTCTTGGTTCTTTAACAACTCTTTGAAAGCCTTGGGTGCTCCTGCACCAGAAATAAAAAATAAAAATTTAGCATGTGGTACATGGCAACTATCATCAGAATATTCTAGATGAAGTCAAAGATTTTACTTTGTCAACAACAACACTTTTCACTTCGTACTCCAACTCACTAGACTTCACATAGATCAAAGTTATTAGCAATCTTCAAAATACCAAACATGGAACATCTACTAGGATCAGGAACAACCTACAAAACTCAAAACTTGAACAAATATGTTTATAACTCCTCAGGTATCCATTATCCGGTTCTCTCTTTCATCATTCAACACTTAGGCTCCAGGATCTTTTCTTCTCCTTTCTTTAACTAATATTCTTCTAAAGCATTTAATGCTTGATGGATATGCCCTTTTGAAATCCCTTGCACTAATTTCCAGATGAGCTTGAGCCTAGTGTATTCTTCAGATACATGGAGTACAATATTATTTCTATGCACTTTGTCTATATCACATCTAGCTATAGTGTTCCTGCATTGTATAATCTCATAAATGACCTCCCAAGTGAGTAGCTAAATAGGGTCTATATTTATTCTCTCAATCCATTCTTTGAAGGATCTAACTTCTTTACCATCCAGTCCTAGTGTTTGGGGATCACATCCTTGACGTGCTAACATTTCAATAAATTCTTGATCTTTATCAAACAATTTTCTACATTCCACAGTGGCTTTTTCAAATCCTTCAATGCATTGCATCAACATGTCACATTCCCATTTCACCTGATTTTTTCACTTTTCAATCAATTAAATTTCTTTCTTTGAAATTATATTTCCTTGTATTAGTTCTTGAACATCGATTTGCATGAGTATTTCAATATTTTGCCTTTCATCATTAACTTGTTCCTGGAAAAGTTTGCATCCATTTTCAAATATTTTGGACTTTTATCACCTGCGATATGCTTCCTTATACTTTCATATTCCATCTGAAATAAATTCTTCTCCCTGCCTCACCTAGTACTCGATCCATTCTTCAAACATATTCATTTTGTGGTGAACTATTGCAGTTGCATCCACCTGTTCTTGTGAAATTAATATTGGATGTTGGGGAAATTCAGTCTGTTCCTAACCAGATAGGATGAGGGATTTTATAAAATGTTCTAAGGTAGCAACCCATTCTTGCAATTCTCTTTTCTTATTTTTATACTTTTGTACTAGGGCAATAGTGCCATCCAGGTTCACCTTTATCTCCTCCAACTCTTACCTCTAAGACGAGTGTCCAAGATTAATATTTTTTATCTTATACTCCTTAGGTGTTATTTCATGTCTATTTTTGTTATCTGTGGGAGTAGTTATATGGATACTTTTGTCACCATTTCCATTTCTTTGTATGACATGTTTTCCTCTAGCTATCTACCTAGGTTTAGGAGTATCTACTTCTTGTATGAAACTATTAAGATCTATAGGTAATACTTGTACTTCAATTGGTGAAGCTAATTCCTTGATCAACCAATTAGGTGCATCTTCTTCATGCTATACCTTTGCAACATTACTTTGTTCCTAGTTTCCACTTGATCCATGAAAATCCTTTCTTACTTCTTCGTTCTTATCTATCACATCCTCTGAAATAGGAATTTATTTTAAAAAAAATTGCATAGATTCAAGATTACTAGGATTTGGCACTGTCTCTTCTGTTTGGAGACTTACATTTTCCTCTCTATTCAAATGTTCAACTTCAGTCTACTAGACATTAATTTTTTCAAATTTTACTACACCAAGGCTTTCTTCATTTCTATCTTCATCACTTGAAATATGTGTAGCTTCACCTTTCTCAATTTTAACTTCAACATGGTCCTTTTCCATTTGTATAAAGACCTATGATTGTTCATTATTATTTGGAACATTCCCAATCGAAGGTTTGGAATTAAAAGTGTCTTCAATAATCATTTCATCAATAGAATTCTACTATGTAGTCTCCCCTATTTCCATTTCAAGGATATCAGGATTCCCCACTTCTAAAGTGAGTGTTCATTGTATAAATTCCTCTTCTTCAACATTTATAAGAGTGAACCCTATATCCAGAATCTCTTCTATCATTGGTAGTACTTATTGGAAAAACAAGGATAAAAAACTAAGAGGGGGGGTGGTTGAATCAGTTGTCACTGAATATTTAAACTTTTCAAAATTAACTTAATCTCATATCTTATGAAATAACTATAAACCTAAAACAATCAGCACATCAGAAACACAAAGAACACCAATATTTTTTACATGGAAACCCTGTTAGGGGAAAAACCATGGTGGATATCAGTCCACAATATTATACCCTATTAAAAGTATAAAGAAGAATAATGGGAATGCACATGGATTCAGGCATACTACCTAGAGCTCACTACTCAAATACAAGAGGGTTCACTGCCCAAGGAGGACATGTTGTCTTACAAAAATTTGGATTAGATCCGCAAGGTATGAAATAAGAAAATAGCTTCTACAAAAGCTTGATTACATTTCTGGTTAAGAACATAAACACTCCTTCATGCTTCGCTCAAACTTCTTCACACTCTGCTATGCAATCGAATGATTAGATCACTATTCACACATTTTCTCTTCCTCTAGAACTTCTTCACTTCTATGCACACTTCACTTTGCTCAAACAATCACTCTTATATATCTGCAACATAGAATTACATCAACAACTTCATCAGCCAAAATAAAATATGAAATATAAAACATATAAAAAATGTCGGCCCAAATTTACAAGTAAATTTTCAATGCAAATCAAACACCATCAGCCACAACATAATGAAGACTTAAGAGAATATCCTCAACCATGCCAAACATTCAAATTTTAATCTCCAAGGATTCACAACATGTTACAATCACCATGTCGGCCAAGAACATAAAAACCTGAACACACAATAGAAAAATCACCGACAACGAGCACACCAATCAACGTGGATGTGGAAAAAAGATAGGGCATGATCTAGAAACATACAAAAGCACCAAGAATCATCAAAGAGGCATCCACAACAACTAAAATTACTAGAATCACATCAACTTCAATCAGGAACACTAACTAAAGCCACATAAAAACTATCAGAACACAATTGTTCATAAGATGATTAAATCTTCATGTAGACCTCTAAAACTTTTGGTGGATAAACTAGATACATTTAGGAATAAACCCTTTAATCCACAATGATTGATCATCAACGTACTAAGCAAGACACCTTCATGACCTTCACTATTCCACTATCAGCCTACAACTCTTTCTTTAACAATTTTCTCAATATCCTTGACATATACAACCTTCAATACACCAATGCTAATAATGTTGACATCAATGATAACCACATATCAGCAACACAACCACAACATCAAACAATCTCCCCCTTTGGCATTGATGGAAACATATGATGTGAAAAATACCATCAACACAACTACACTTACTCCTCCTTTAGGCTCTAACTCTTCTCCTCAACTCTTCCACATGATCTTCTCCCCACAAGGCTCTTCTATCTAGATAATCACCAGTTTTTCACATTACTCTTCTCCCCCTTTGAAATCAATGGAAAAGATAAGGATTATCTTTCCACATACAAGATCTGAATCACATATCTGCACATTTGACTACTCCCTTAAGTAGCAGCCACATAAACATCAATCTAGATTAGAATATAGCTATGAAACACACAAATTGATGAAAGTAAATGCATCTCTAGTTCATATTAGGAGGGGTAATCACCCCTAGCATCCCTCTGAGATACTCAAAAGTATCCTTTGGCAATGGCTTGGTGAAAATGTTTGCAATATGTTCTTTAGTAGGCACATACTCCAGTCTGACTTCTTTCTCACTCACTTTCTCCCTCAGGAAGTGAAACTTGATTGATATATGCTTGGTCTTAGAGTGTAGCACTAGATTCTTTGATATGTTTATTGCACTTGAGTTGTCACAATATATGGAAATAGGCTCATCATATACTACTCTGATATCTTTCAACATTTGTTTCATCCACAACACTTGAGTACAATTATTTGCAACAACAATATACTTTGCCTCAATAGTAGATAGGGATATGGAATTATGCTTTTTACTCAACCAAGACACCAACTTCTTCCTTAGGAAGAAGGAACCACAACTTGTGATTTTCATGTCATCTACATCTCCTGCCCAATCCACATCAGTGTAGGCACTCAAGGTAAGATCATCATCTTTAGGATACCAAAGCCCAAAATCATCTGTAGGCACACTTCCTAGAGCTCACTGCTCAAATACAAGAGTGCTCAATGCCCAAATAAGACACACTATCTTACAAAAATTCAGATTAGATATGTAGGGTATGAACTAAGAAAATAGCTTCTACAAAATCCTGATTACAGTTCCAGTTAAGCACAAAAACACTCCTTCACACTTCACTCAAACTTCTTCACACTCTGCTCTGTAATTGAATGATTAGATCACTATTCACACATTTTCTCTTCCTCTAGAACTTATTCACTTACATGCACACTTCACTTCACTCAAACAATCACTTTTATATATCTGTAACATGGAATTACATCAACAACTTTGTCAAAAAAATAGAATATGAAATATAAAACATATCCACAATGTCGGCCAAATTTTACAAGTAAATTTTTAATGAAAATCAAACACTGTTGGCCACAACATAATGAAAACTTAAAATGATATCCTCGGGTGTGCCAAAAATTCAATTTTTAATCTCCAAGGATCCACAACATGTTACAACCACCATGTCAGCCAAGAACATAAAAACTCAAACACAAAAGAGAAAAATCACCGACCACGAGCACACCAATCAATGCAAACGTGCTACAAATATAGAGCATGATCTAGAAACATCTACAAGAACCAAGAATCATCATAGAGGCATCCAAAACAACTAAAATTACTATAATCACATCAACTTCAATCAAGAACACTAACTAAAGCCACAAAAAATTGTCAAAACACAACTATTCATAACACGATTAAATTTTCACGCGGAGCTCTGAAACTTTTAGTGGATAAACTAGATACACTCAGAAATAAAACCTTTAATCCACAATGATTGATTATCAACATACTAAGCAAGACACCTTCATGACCTTCACTATTCCACTGTCAACCTGCAACTCTTTCTTTAACAATTTTCTCAATATCCTTGACATATACAACCTTTAATACATCAATGTTAATAATGTTGACATAAATGACAACCACATATTTGCAACTCAACCAAAACATCCAACAGTATAATGGGTTTATCTTTACATTTCTTTTCTTTTACCTTCTCCCACATGCACCCCATTTATCCATTTATTTTTTATTTTTTCCTTCATCTGCCTCAGAAATCTCCTCTAAATCCATAGGAGTTCCTCCCAATGCTTGTTTCATACTAGCCATGTTAACAAAAGGAGGAGAAGTAAATAGAGTTGTGACCCTTTGAGATGTAGACCTGGTCTGTGTGCCAACATTTTCTGTCACTCCTACTTCTTCTTCAAATATCGGTTTAACCTTTGGTTTTATTGTAGAGGAAGATGCATGCTTGGGTCTTACTTTTGACTTATCTTTGCTTGATTCTGCATCTTTCTACTTATTAAATGGCTTTCTTGAAACTTCTTGTTTTGAAGCTTCATAGGTTCTTTCCTCAATCCTTATACCAAGAGATTCCTTACTAGCCTTTCTTCTCTACTTAGAAGGCTCTCCACTCTCAAATGTAGTTTCATCTCTTTGTTTTCTTCTCTTATCCTCTAAGAATGTGGGTTAAATTCCTCTTTCTCTTAAATCTTTACAAAAATCATTTATCCAGTGTTGAGTGTATAACTGAGCAGTTCTGGAGAACTCATCAATTGATGTCATTTCTTCACCTTCATAGTGTGGGTCTAGGATGGGTTCATCATACACTCTATCTTCATTATAGGCTTTTTTCAACACTTTTCCATCATCCTCTTCCAACTGATCTGGGATATCATGGAGCATGAGAATCTGAGCAAATTTTAAAGACAATATTTGATACTTTCTTACTCTTACTCTATATTTATCTTCACAATTAAGCCAATAATCTTCTAGGTGCTAGACATGAGCACGATAACCTGGTATATTCTTGGAAATATTCCCTTAGGGTCATAATTTATTCTTTGAAGTGGAAAATTCTCAAGATTATATGTTCTTAATTCTTCTTCACACAAGCCAGACACTTTGATTGCATTACACTTATAATTTCCTATCACAATAGGGAATTTGAAAGAGATCTTGTGAGCATGACTATAAAGAGAATGAGATGGTTTCAACTATCTCACCAATTCTAATAAAATAATTTTGTCTTTTGGATACCTGGGCAACATGAAAGGATGCCCATCAAACCCTTCCATCCTAATGTAGAAGTAAGTGAGGAATTAAATATACCAGCCTCCCATTGGTCTGATAACACTTTGTGTCTCCAAGAAATATCTTTTGGTTTTATCACCTTCCATCATTCTGACCAGCTTCATGGAGAACAAAGCATTAACTCTCCTGTAACTCTCATTGTAACCAAGGATAGTGATCTGGGGTAAATGAGCATATATCAAACTATTTACAACTTTCCTTCCTAGAGTACCAATATTTTTTAACCCCTATTTGATTTCCCTCACGATGTAGGAGAAAATCACATATAAAGACATATAGAAACATCTATTCTTGGGAAATGTTATTTTTTCATGTAATATGTCACTAATAAACATTTCCCAATGCATTTGCACAAGATTTTCCATCATTATGGATATTATTACAAACATCTAGTGTTCAAATTTACTAACATCTCATAAACTAGTTGTACTACTTAGCAGAGTTATAATATATTGAATCTCTTGGTTGAACATAGACTTTTGAATTACTTTGGTATGTGATGTAATCGACTCTTGACACCATTAGGTACTGATAATTTCTTTGTTACAGGATTCAACATTCTGATATGTTTTTTCCTTTTCCTTCATGTCAACATTATACATCTAGGTGAAGCAAGGAAGCCCAAATGTGTATGCAATTCCCTTATGTGAGAGTTTTGCATAGATTCTCCCCTCTTTTACAACAACTCTTTTATCTGGGTTATAATAATTCATGCATTGCATAACCAATTTAGAGGCCTCCATTGCCAGCGGAAACCCTCCTACTGAAAATAATCCATTTGCTATAATATTTATAGTACATTGAGAAGCATTTTCCTATAGTACCTGAGTGCGAATTTTGACATCAGAAGTCCATCCCATATGAGTGTATGTAACTACCACATTGATTGGTATGGCTTGTGAATTGCAATATTTAAATTCATCTTTTTCACTTGTGTTAGAAGTACTCATTTTCCCTGGTGTGCTCTGTATTTTTCAAATATGTGTCTTGTGTGTGAGTTAGGGTTAAATTTAAACCAAATTTCTTACAATTTATACAACTTTCAATTCATCTTTTGGCTAAATTCAAATCAAAGAATGAATCAACATTTCAATTTCTAAAGGGAAATACCATCTTTTTGAGATTTTCATGTATGAAAATTAGTTATTCGAAACATACCTAGTTCTGGTTGATAAGGATATTATTAAAAAATGGAACTCCAAAACTCTTTGTAACTGTGTTCACAGTTTCTCAAAATTTACCTCTCCTTGTGTGCCAGTATTATCTTGTTCTTTCAATGTCCTTTGCAAATTTGTGACATGACAGAAAGTGGAGTGTTAAAAAAGCAACTGCATGCTTAAGGTGGTGCCAAGTACATGGGAGTAGTTTTCCACCTTCATTAATTACCTGTTATAATGCATTAATTCCTTGAATAAAGGTGCAATCATTAAAATTTAGGTTTCAAATTATGAATGCCTAGATTTCCACATGGGCTTGCTACTAGAGGAGAAAGATGATGTGATGATCATATGTGGCACTCAGGTGTCACTCTAATTATTTGGAAGACATAAGCCATTAAAGATACTTTATCAATCCTTGATCACCGAGATTAGAACCTTCGATATCAACTTTTGGGAGAAATACCAAGATCCGAGATACTTACCTTTCAGCCTTAGAGAAAACTAAAACAAAATAAAAGACTAGAAACCGGCTTCAAGAGAGATTACAACATTTCAAAAAAAACTCTAGTTTCTAAAATTTGAATAAAAGAAACTACCAGACTCCAATACAATGAAAGAAATAAGGTATCACCAGGATTAACACTTCTGGTGGATGACTTACTCGGTGGACCAAGGACTGAATAAAGACACAATTCACTATGATGGAACCACACAACTCTGGGATTCTAGTTTCTAGTAATATATTAAAATTTGTGACAAAACTGAAACATCAAACCCGGTAAAGAAAAGAGAATAAAACAAGGACCAAGAAAAATTGAAAATGAGACTAGAAACTGACCAAGTCGCAGAATGACACCAAAGCAAACAAAAGTGAAAGGAATTTGGAAAAAAAGGGGGTCCAGATTTTTCCAAAGGGAAAAATGGGGCATGTTGTGAGACCACACAACAGATAGCATCAAAACATTGAAGTTAATATCTATAGTTTAATTATTGTAAGATCAATTATCTAAACTAGTTTATTTTTTTATAAAGGTCACAAGGGAGATCCATTAGGGAAGGGCAGGAGAGGGTTTATCTCAATAATATTTATAGAAGGAATTTAATTAATAATTAATTGAAGTTTATTTATATTGAATAGTGGATAAGAATAAAAATATGAAGGATTTACTATTTATGAGACCTTGTCTAAATGGAATAGATGTAGAAGGATGATATTGGTTAGATTCTACTTGGGAACATGTCTCTAGGTTGTTTTGAGGATCCATAAACAATGATATATAATATCTTTCATCATATTTTTTAGACATGATTATATAGTTTTTAGCTAGGTTATATAAAGGTCACAATGGGCATTCATTGGGGAAGGGTAGGATAAGGTTTATCATAGATACAAGGTGGGTATGTTCAAAAGGGTTTTAGTCAACTTTAATGGAACATATTTAAAGGTGTTGGATTATTGTTTTCATTGATTTCAAAAGTGAAAATCGTGTAAGGGATATTGTTGGAATAATGATTGGGTTTCTCAAGAGCCTTTCAGATAAGTTTTGTTCAAGTTGTGGTGTTAATGAAAATGTCCTCATTCAATGGTTCATGCTCTTGATCTAGGTCCAAAGTTGTAAGGAGTCATGGAGTTCCAAGTTTTGAAACCTTATGACTTAGCAATCTCCTTGTTGTCGGTGAAAGTGAATGGAATTGTGGGGTTCCAAGTTTTACTAACGTATGTCATGGGGTTCTCAAGTTTTGAAACCTCCTAACTTAGCGACTAAGTGATGGAGTGATAAGAAGGAATAACTCCATGTGGGACCCAACCATAATGATGATGCAAACACGTGGCATGATGGGATTGAGTAAATTGTAATCTACATCCCTGTTGTGGATTACAGAGTTGTGACATGGTGATGACATGGACATGAGACGACAACATGTGGACCCCACATTGGAATGATGTATTAGGTGTTGTTGCTTTCATCAATGTGACTTAGTCATTTCGAAAGGAGTTTCATAGGTTGTATTTATTTTTAGTGTGTTGAAGGTTCTCAGAACTTCATAACCTCTGACAAGAGGTTTTGAGGTTCTCTTTTTTAGGGAAAGAGTGATAGGAGTATGATGTTGAATGTGGGACTTGAGTGGGATGACGGTTAACAAATGGAAATTAATGATTCTCAATATGTCATCTCGCATTGGTGTTGCAAATGACATGGTCATGACATGGATAACATGTAGATTGTGGGCCCAATTAGATAACATGGCAAGCATATCGGTGTGATTTGCTTGTATCAATGGGATTCTGAATGAAGTCCCAATAATGGGATGATATGATAGATCGAAGATGGTGGTTTAAGCAACTGATTATCCAACAGTTAGGGTTTAAAGACACAAAAGTGAATGTATATCATAGGATCAAGGTGCAAAGGAGTTGATTGATGACTAGAGTTCAAATAAAGAGATCTAAAATGGCTATGACAAGTGTAAACAAGGGTGTGGTTTGAAAACTAACACAGGAGAAAGAATTAATTTTTCCAACTACCTCAACAACCAATTAAATGAAGATTTGATCTTCAAGGCAGTGGAACATATTGTAGAGGTGATCGAGATCAGAATCAGATCGAATGATCGCAATAATGCATTAAATGCATATCAGATTCTAGGGTTTGACAGAATGTTATTCTTAGCAAATTATCTACACCAAAATAAAATTTTGTGCGACTCAATGTAGAGGTATGGTGATATATGAAGAGTTGGACAATATGTGTGTGGCTCAATGCTCTGAAACTTACAAAAGTAGGTTGCAAGTGGAAAAACCCTAATAGTGATTCCAATGTATATGAACTAAATGAGGGGAATTATTTGATACACGAAGAATGAATGAGAGTTTTTGAATGTAGAGGAAGGTGAATTGTAACAAAAAGAAAAATTTGAAAATTCATGTAGCCTATTATAGTGGAGTAAGGGAGAACTAAGAGAGAGAGAGAGAGAGAGATTATGTATTGAATTGATGCATTGTAGGTTATATGTAGAACCATTTTATGCATAGTATATTGTAAAAATTTGTACAAGGTTGTAGCCTCCATTTTGCACTAAGTTGTAGCTAGGAATAGGGTGTAGTAGCATCCTTGAAGTTGTAGCTTTTAAATAGGCAGTTGTTGCTTCCTTCGGTTACAACCCTAAAAATTGTAACTAAACTTTGAAGCTTGTGAGGCTAGATTAGGATAGTAGATACTAGCAACATTTCTCAATATTTTTTTTCCCATCTTGGGTTTTCCACGTACATACTATGTTATGTGTTGATCTCTCTTGTGCTTGTGACTATTGTATCTATTAGTATTTCAATCTACACATTTGCTCGATTAAGGTTGAATCTGCAAAAGGGTTTAAGAACTAAAAGTTTCAAGATCTACTTATTCACCCCCCTCTCAGTAGATCATTGTGTTCTAACAATTTGTATTAGAGCACTAGGTTCCCTAGGAAAAGCTTAAGCAACTCAGGTAGATCTTGGTTAGGTGAACACAATGGCATTTTAGGAAGGATCAAACCAACCACCTAGGTTTGATGGAATAAACTATGCTAAATGCAGCTCATTAATGGATGGATACTTAGTTTCTCTTGGAACTAAAGTCTGGGCATGTCTTGAGACCCAATATACTATTCATGTTGTTATTCCTACTAATCCTGCAACAAAGAAGATTCATGAGGACAATAAGAAAGCTTGTTTTATTATTATAAACAATTTCTCTGACTCTGTGCATAGAAAAGTTATGCATTGTAAAACTACTTATGATTTCTGGGAAAAACTTAAAAAAATCTATGAAGATGACACCAAAGTGAAGTTGGAAAAGTTACAAGTGCTGAGAGAAAAATTTGAAGGCTTGAGGATAACTGAAGAAGAGAATATTGCAATCTATCTTCAGAGAATTGATGATGTGGTAAATGCCATTAAAGGATATGGTGTAAATATGAAATAAGAAGATGTTGTGTTGAAAGTTCTTAAGTACTTGACAACTAAATATGATGCCAAGATTTCTACTATTGAAGAAGGAAGAGAAATTCATAAAATTACTCTTGATGAGGTGCATGGAATAATTACTACATATGAGATGAGAATGCCAAGTGTTGAATCATCTAGGAGAGAAGTTGCATTTAAGGTTGTCAAGAAAGAAAAAGATGAAGCTGAAAAGAAAGAAAAAATTGTTGTCATTGCATCTGATTATGAAGAAACTAATGAGGAAGAAGCAAATTTTATAAGGCTAAGAAGAGGATCTTGCAAGTATAAAGGTATGCTCCCTCTTAAGTGTTTTAACTATGGAATAATATGTCATTTTTCTTCAAAGTGTCCATATGGTAAAGAAGACAGTTCCAAGCAAGAATTTGATAGTAGAAAGAAGAAAGTTCTACTATAAAAGAAAGAACTTTGGAAAGAAGAAGAAGAGTTTGTACATCAATGAAGAAAGTGAAGTGTTTGATGCTAGTGATTTTTCAAAAGAGGATCAAGTCCATGCCCTTGTAATGAGAGATGATAGAAGAGAATTTATATTCATGGCTAAAGAAACTAAGGACTAGGAAGATGCACAAATTGAGGACTCATATGAAGGAGAAGAGTAGGCAGTTGTTGATCTTGAAGGAGAATTAATTAGTTCTCTTGAAGATCTTGATGAACTAAGAGACAAATATGATGATCTTAAGAGAGAAAAAAAGAAGCTAAAAAGGAATGCTCAAAAGGAGACTAACAGATTAACATAAGAACTTGAAGAGTCCAATAAGGTGTTAGTAGGAGTGAAAGTTCATGCAGAAGAGCTTAAAAGAATTGGGGATGTCATGAAATATAAATTGCATTTTGAGGTGGATAGATGCTTGAAACTTGAGGCAATAATAGTTTCCTTAAGGAAAGAATTGGAGAATGCCAATGAGTAGATTAGAAATGGACTATAGTTAAAAGGTGGTACATATATTCTGAATGAATTGATAAGTACACAAAATCCTACAAATAAGGAGAAATCTAGTTTAGGTTTGGAAAAAGAGAAGAATTCATTTATGGATGTCTCTGGAAAAATTTATCAAAGATTTAGAGAAGAAAAAAATTAGTCCCAAGTGAAGATAAATCTGATAAAGAGGAAGCTCCTAAAGATGAACAAAAATATGATAAAGAAAAGAAACTGATTGAACTCAAGGAGGACAACCAGAAAGTTCCTCATCAACAAAAGAAGATGCATAACATAAAAAGAGAAAAAAATGATGGATTCACAAGAGTACACTATCCAAGGAGGCCTAGACAAAGAAGATCACCTCATCCAGCTGAAGGAAACTACATGACCAGATACTCATCATATTTCATTGGGTATTGCTATACCTATAACAATTTTGGTCATAGGGCTAGAGAATGTAGAATCATTCCAAGGAAGAATACAAATTTTGCAAGAATCCATTTGCTCCCTTGGTTGATCTAGATATAATTTTTTATAGTTGCAACAACTTTGGTCATATATATAGAAACTATAGAGCAGGATTTATAGGACCAAGTGTGAAATTTGAGAAGAAGAAATCCTAACTTGCTAATAAAGAGAAAGAAAATAAGACTTTTGAGATAGAAGAAAAGAAAAATAAGAAGAATCCCAAGAAGATATGGAAGGAGAAAGAGTGCGGATCTTGTGTCACATAGTCTATGATTTCCCAAATGGCTTTACATGCAAAGGATCAAGATCTATTGATTGTTGATAGTGGCTGCTCCAAGCACATGACTGGAGATAAAAAGAAATTGATTAATCTTGAAATGAAAAAAAGAGGTTCAGTAAGTCTAGGTGATAATACTGTTGTCAAGATTTGTGGTAAAGGAATTTTGAGCATAGATGGAAAGAGAAAAACTAGTGATCTATGTGGAAGGTCTAAAAAAAAATATTCTTAGCATTAGCTAGATGTGTGATAATGGATACAAAGTTGTATTTGATTCTAAAGGCTACACGATAAGATTGAATGGTAAAATAATTACTCAAGGGATAAGGACTAATAGTAATCTTTACAATCTATGTGAAGTGGATGGACAAACATGTCTAATCAGTCAAGCAAATGAGATTTGGTTGTAGCATAGAAGACTAAGAAATGTAAATTTTGAAAACATGATGAAAATAAGTTCAAAAGGCTTGGTTAGAAATATTCCTAAGATTGCAAAGCTTGATAACATCATCTGTCAAGGTTGTCAGCAAGGAAAGGAAACAAAGTTTAAATTTCCCACAAAGGATTACTATACTATGAAATCCTTGAAAATAATCCATACTGATCTATGTGGTCCAAAAAGGACAAGAGCATTTCAAGGAGAAAGATATTTCATGTTGTTGATTGATGACTATACCAGAATGGGATATGTCACATTTTTGAGGGAGAAGGCTAAGGCTTTTGAAGCATTTAAAAGTTATAAGAAGCTGGTAGAAAATATGAGTAGGAGAAGAATCGAATGTCTCAAGTTAGACAAAAGTGGATAATTCATGTCAAGAGAATTCATGTAATATTGTGAAGATCATGGAATCAAGCGCTAGTATTCAGCCCCAAGAACACCATAGCAAAATGGTATGGTAGAGAAAAAAAATAGAATTGTGAAGGAGATGGCCAGAGCTATGTTGAATGAGGAAAACTTGGTAAATAAATTTTGGAAAGAAGTACAAACTACTATATACATTTATAATAGAGCACTTATTAGATCCAACAATGGTAGAATGCCATATGAGTTATGGTTTGGTAGGCCTACATCAATCCAACATTTTGAGGTATTTGGTACTAAGTGCTATATTAAAAGAGAAGGTGAATACTTAGGAAGTTTTGAGTCAAGATGTGTTGAGGGTATATTCTTGGGGTATTCCAACCAAAAAAAAGCTTATAAGTGTTACAATAAGAGATTGCATAGAATTGTAGAGAGTGTACATGTTAGGGTTGATGAAAGTACAAATCGAGGTCAACCTAGCAGAAACAATCGTGAAAGTGAGTCAGATGAGGATGACATAGGTGCACGAGTTGATGAAGAAGAACAAGAAGAAGAGAATGAGAAAGAGGTTGAATGTGCTCCTACTAAATATGTGCAAAAAGATCATCCAATCGATTAGATAATTGGTGACAAGAATGCAGGAGTGCAGACTAGAAGGAGAATTGCAAAGGACAAGGAACAAGTAAACTTTGCTCTCTTGTCTCAAATTGAACCAATTTTTTTTTATGAAGCCAGTAAGGATGGAAGATGGTTAAGAGTAATGGAAGAGGAACTCAATCAGATTGAAAAGAACAGAACTTGGGAATTGGTTCCTAGACCATCAAGCAAGAATATAATTGGCACAAAATGGGTATTCAGAAACAAGCTTAATGAAGATGGAATTGTGGTCAGAAACAAAGCAAGATTAGTGTGCAAAGGATACACACAAGTAGAAGGAATTGATTTTGAAGAAACATTTGCTCCAGTTGCATGATTAAAAGCTATTAGAATTCTTCTTTCATTTTCTATGCATAAAGGTTTTAAAGTATATCAAATGGATGTCAAAACTACATTTTTAAATGGAAAACTTGAAGATGAAGTATATATTGAGTAGCCAAAATGTTTTTAGCTATCAAAGAATGATGATTATGTTTGCAAATTGAGGAAATCATTATATGGTTTGAAGCAAGCACCAAGGGATTGGTATTAAAGATGAGATCAATATCTACAACAACAAGGATTCAAGAAAGGTTGTACTAATAGCAATCTTATTTTAAATTTGAGGGTAAGGAAATGATCATTGTTGTAGTTTATGTAGATGATATTATATTTGGTGGTAGCAGTGATGTGACGTGCAAAATATTTTCCAAAAACATGGAAGATGAGTTTGAAATGTCCATGTTAGGAGAACTCAAATTTTTTCTTGGTTTGCAAATTACACAAAATGATAAAGGTATTTTTATATCACAAACCAAGTATGCAATAGAAATGCTTAAAAAAATTGGCATGGAGGATTGTATTAAACTAGTCAGTACTCCCATAGTTACTAGCTGCAAGTTGAGTAAATTAGATGAGTCACTTGATGCAAATCAAGATTTTTGTAGATCAATGATTGGAAGACTACTATATCTAACTGCATCAAGGCCTGATATAATCCAAGCAGTTTGTATGGTAGCTAGGTTTTAGGTGGAACCAAAGGAATCACATGTCAATGCAGTAAAGAGAAAATTTAGATACACCAAAAGTACTGTTGACTATGGTTTATAGTATCCCAAATGCACAAATATCATATTAATAGCATATACAGATGCATATTGGGTAGGTAGTGTAAATGACAGAAAGAGTACCAGTGGAGGAGCTTTCTTCTTGGGGAACAACTTGGTTTCTTGGATGAGCAAAAAGCAAGAGTCTATTACTCTCTCTAATGTAGAAGAAGAGTATGTTACAGTAGTTGCATGTTGCACTCAAGTATTATGGATGAAGCAAACATTAAAGGACATCAAGGTAGAGTGAAATGAGCCCATTTTGATTCTTTCTGACAATTCAAGTGCCATTAATATCTCAAAGAATCCAGTGATGCAGTCTAGAACAAAGCATATATCAATCATCACTTCATTAGAGAAAAGGTTGCAGATAAAGAAGTCAACATGGAGTATATTCCCACTAAGGAACAAGTGGCTGATATATTTACAAAACCCCTTCCTACAGAGTGGTTTGAATACCTAAGGTAGAAGCTGGGAGTAGTTTCTCCCACCTCATATCACTAATCTCTAGTTATAAGGCATGTATATAGGGGGAGCTTCATTGATCAGTAATTCAACCTTGGTTAAGATTAATGTACGTCATAGGGGGAGTTGCAAAGATCAAAATTGGAGTATTTCTAATGACTTGATGGTTGTAGAGTTCAGAATTGAAGCCTTTCTTTAGGGGGAGTGTACCCTTTTCCATTGATGTCAAACAGGGAGAAATGTGATGCCAAACAAATGAGATGAGATGTATGTCATAGGGTGAGTTGCAATGTTACAATATGTTAATCAAGTTGGTGTTGAGTTTCAGTGGTGCCTGATCGAATAGTTGGATTTTTTCCATCAATGCCAAAGGGGGAGATTGTTGAACTATTGTTGTCATTTATGTCAAAAGTGTAAATCATGTAAGGGAGATTGTTGGCATAATGAATGGGTTTCTCGAGAGCTTTTCATAGAGGGTTTTTGCAAGTCATGATGTCAATGAAAATGTCCTCATTCATTGGTTCATGCTCTTGATCTAGGGCCAAAGTTGTAAGGAGTCATGGTGTTCCAATTTTTCATAACATATGTCATGTGGTTCTCAAGTTTCAAAACCTTCTGACATAGTGATCTCCTTGTTGTTGGCAAAAGTGAATGGAATCAAGGGGTTCCAAGTTTTACTAACCTATGTCGCAGGGTTCTCAAGTTTTGAAACCTCCCAACTTAGTAACTAAGTGATGGAGTGATAAGGAGTAAGGAAGCATTCGATGTGGGACCCAACCATAATGATGATGTAGACACATGGCATGATGGGATTGAGTAAATGGTAATCCACATCCTTGTTGTGGATTACCGAGCTATGACATGGTGATGACATGGACATGTGATGAAAGCATGTGGACCCCACATTGGAATGATGTATTGGGTGTTGTTGTTTTCATCAAAGTGACTTAGTCATTTCAAAAGGAGTTTCATAGATTCTCTTTATTGGCAGCATGTCACAGGTTCTCATAGCTTCATAACCTCTAATAGGATGTTTTGATGTTCAATTTTTTAGCGGCTGAGCGATAGGAGTATGATACTGACTATGGGACCTGAGTGTGATGATGGTTAACATATGGAAATGAATGATTGCTCAATATGTCATCTCACATTGGTGTTGCAAATGACATGGTGATGACATGGATGACATGTAGGTTGTGGGCCCAGTTAGATAGCATGGCAAGCATATCGGTGTGACCTGCTTGTATCGGTGGGAGTTTGAATGGAGCCCCAATGACTGGACGATATGATAGATCGACAATGGTGGTTTAAGTGATCGATTATCCAATGTTTAGTGTTTAAAGATATAGTAGTGAATGTTGATCAAAGGATCAAGGCGCGAAGGAGTTGATCGATGGCTAGAGTTCGAATGGAGAGATATGAAATAGCTATGAATACAAATGTAAATGATGGTGTGGTCTAAAAACTAATAAAGGAGAAAGAATTAATCTATCCAACTACCTCAACAACCAATTAAATGAAGATTTTATCTTCAAGGTGGCAGGAAAAATTCCAGAAGTGATCAATATTAGAATCAGATCGAATGATCGCAAGAATGAATTCAATGCATATTAGATTCTATGGTTTGACAGAATGTTATTCTTAGTAAATTCTCTACACTGGAATAAAATGTTGTGTGACTCGATGCAAAGTTATGGTGATATAGATGGAGTAGCTCGCTCATTGGATATATATCCATGGGGTAAGGGGTTCACTAATAAAAGAAGTATGAGAGGGTTTAAAAAGGATTAATGTATAGAAAAAGAGGTAAAATACTTAATTTTAATGGGATTATTTTTTAGATTATGATTTACTTGTGAGGGTGATTTGAGGGATAAAACTATATCTAAAAGTGATCTAGATTAATGGAATAGAAAACAAAGTATTTAAGGATTATAGTCCAAACCACTTGGCTAAGGTACAAATATAGTAGAAAGGAATGATTACTTAATTTGGCCAAGACATAGCCATCATAGATTTAGCTCAATAATATTAAGGGTTTAAGGTTTAGGGTTTAGGAGTAAGGTTTTTGTGGTAAATAGGGTTTAGGGTTTAGGACCTTTTATTTATAGGAGTAGAGAACATAGTGGTTTTAGTAGAGGTGGGTTAGGAATGGTAATAGGATCGACAAAAAATAAAGTGAATATATATAAGGATTTTATGAAAGGAATTTAAGTATTTAATTAAAGTTTTTTTTTATATTTAGGATTGGATAAGAATATATGTGTAATGTTGTAAAATTGCATCCCTTGTAATTTCACATACATGCTTGCATCTAATTTATTGTCTACTCCCTTAGCACTTGTGTAGGCTAATTTTGGCCCTTGCATCAACCTTTTCCCTCTTAGGATGCTCAAAATCCCCTTTCAACGACTACCTTTGTGCATCAACTTTGCATCAAACTTGGTTCTTTTCCCCTTCTCATCATTTTGTATCATGATGTTTCTAGACACTAGTACGCAACACGTACATTTGGGTTTCATGCTAGCATCCTATGATATTTCAACATTCAAATGGCCTTTTTCGAGCATGTTTTCCACTTGTCAACTAAATTTTTTGGTGGTAACGGCTTTGGACACCTTGTAACCACTCGAGAAGCTTCTTTTCCCTCTTTAAAAGTTGTATTTTCAACTCATTTGGCTACTAGCTTCTCTCAAGCTTTAGCTCCTTCCTTTTCCTCCTCTCTTGCTCTTGATACCTTGCTTGCACAACTCCATACAACTTGTTACAACAACACTCTCAAGCTCTTACAACAACCTTTGCAACTCTCTCTTGGCTCTCACAACTTTATATTTCTCTTTGGCTTCCTTAAGCCTTGCAACTAATATCTCCCTTTCCTTTTCTTGTGAGCATCCTAGGATTTCACACATCCCATATCTATTGCATCTATATTTTGTGATACGGGTTCTCCTCCTTGAGTAGGGATTACTTTATCACCTACATTTTTATCCTCGAGTGGGGTTTCCTTTTATCACTCATAACATACTTTATTTCTCTCTATCTATCTAGTTTTTCATGGAGGTGGGAACACCAAAATAGAGGTTTGACTGAGGCAAACCCCTATACAACCCCAACATTTTCTCTAGATATTACACATATAGGTATTGAAGATATTCACGTACTAGAGGCTTCATTACTTGGGTTTTTTTTAGAAGTTTATTTCTCTATCCTCTTTAGTTCTATCATTTGCTTTACTTTATTTCAGTTCTATTGCATTCTACCATTTTCCTCCATTCTAGAATTTCTTAGTAATCTGATTGTTAGTAGTCACTTTGCTATTTTATGTGATATTCTCAATTTTTGGTTCATACGAATGCTAGTGCACCAAAGAGACACTAGCATGCCACACTATCATCCTAGACCTGCACTGTCATCCTTTGGCTGAAAGCTTGTTAGTCTATCTAGAAAATCTCTGTGACCTACTCTTTCTGATTTTAGAACTTTCGCTTTGCCACTGACGTAGTTTAGGGAAGTTCACCCCTTGGGAATCTCTTGAGAATAAAGAGACTCATGATTAGTGAATCCCCCTTCTCTAAATTTTGGTGAATTTGATGTGAACCAAAATATTTTAAAAAAATATATGAATTTATTTACCCCAACTTGGTGGGGGCATAATTTCTGACTCGGTGCTCAAAATTCAAAACTATTTACATCATTGGAAAGGTCACTAAGAGGAATAGTTCAGTCCCTAAAAAAGTGTTGCTTTTGCAACCCATTTTTATAGACTGACGCAAGTGTCAACCCCAAATTATGCTCCGAAGACCTCCAAAAATACAAATTAGTAGAACCTAGGAAATACCAAAAATTCCAAAAATCTAGATTTTTGGTTTATATCAGTTCTATCACCCTTGGATTACTTCGGATCGGCTAACATGTCTATATATCTATTTCAAAATGTATTTTATATCCTTCTTCCTTCTATCTCTTTACAACTTTGTTAAGAAGCTTCAAGAAGTTCTCTTACAAGCATGTGAAAGTGAGCTCTTGTCTCCTTTTTTATTATTCTTTGTTGATCCCTCTCCTGAGATTCCTTCTAAGGATATTTTGGTGCAAGAGGGTGAAATCATTGATACCTTTTCTAATGTTACTCTACCTTCTATTCATTCCAATACACTCTCTTCTAGAGACATTCCATTAGTGAATGATGAATCTCTTCTCTATTCTAATGCACTCTCCTCTAGAGACGATGCATTTGTAAATGATGAATCTACCCTTCATTCCAATTCACTCTCTTCTAGAGACATTGCATTAGTGAATGATGAATCTCTTGTATATTCCAATGAAATATCCTCTAGAGATGATACATTAGTGAATGATGAATCTCCTTCCACATTTAATTCTCCCTATATTGATGCTGAGAATATTTCTTCGAATAATTATTCTACTAGTTGTGATGATTTTGTAAATATAATCTGTCTTTGTTGCCCCTCAAAGGCCTAAGAGACTTGTCATTTACCTAACTCCATCTAGTCCTTCTCCTAAAAGTATTTTTTCTATTGATAGTGTTCCATTTGATAGTGATTCTCTTGATCTTTTTATGGCTCCCTCTTATAGAGTGATAGCCCATACTTATGAGAATAGAATGAATAAACAATCAAGCCTTCTTCAAGCACCTAAGCCTACAACTAAAGCACCTAGTGATTATGATCTTGTTGAACAACTTCTAGTTACTCTAACTAAGATCTCACTATGGGACTTGCTTTAGTCTACACTGGTTTATAAAGGTATTCTTCAAGAAACCTTGCAAAAGATCCTCTTGCCTGCCTCCACTAGGCCAATAGATGTTGATTCGTTGATGGCTCATATTTGTGTAGATTCATTGAATATCACATTCTATCTGCAAGAAATCCCACCTTTGGAAGTACAAAAGTAGGTGGATCTTCTAATGATTATATTTAACATTAATAATATCGGCATTAAAAGTACTCTCATTGATGTTGGTTTAGTGCTCAATATATGTAGCATTGATCTACTGCCTAAGATTAATATTGATTCATCTTCTCTTAATGCTTCTTCTATTTTCATTCATGTATTCGATAATGTTGGTTGATAAGCGGGTATGTGCAGGATCATCATGGAAAAAATAGGCCCTTAAGTGGCAAAAAATTCAGAAAAATCAGAGTTAGGCAACTTGACCTAAAAATTTGAATAAGTTATTTATATTATTTCAAAAATATGTAAAAATAGAATTTGTAGCAAATTTAATGTAGTTTCTAAACTACTAGGGTTTTTTTTAAAAATATATATACATTTGGTGAAAATTTGAAATTTCAATGCAGTGTTTCTTAAATCTAAGGGAAAAAATAAGGTGTCTGTCTGAACACCCTAACCACAATAAAATGATAATATTATTTTATAATATTTTGGATATAAATAGAGGACTCATGCCCTAATGTGATGCATATTTTTTTGTATTTTTTTTCTACATAAATAATTAATTATGATTTTTTTATTACAACTTTTTAAAAAATATAAAAACTCGTATGTCTGACCATATTAACTTGGTCAAAACTTCATGAAATTCAATTTTTCTTTTTTAATCCTATAGTATACGAAGCATAGAATGTGACGCATGTTTTGGATTAAAAAAATGTGATCCTGTTTGAAAGTTATAGATGTTTGTCAATCAACCCATCAATCAAGACTTTAGTTGTAATTTGAATAGAAAATGAATAATAATTACTTATTAAATTCAAAGTAAAGCATAATTTATATCGGTGGAAAGCTGAGAATCTCCTTTAAAAACCCTTTTCATTTCTTCAATTTCAGGTAAAAAAATAGTTGTCAGCCATATACCCATCATATTACCACTTTTTGGCCCATCATGATCCTGCACATACCCAAGCCCTAGGCACAATAGTCTTGCCTTTGAGATTGGGCCCTGATGAGCCCAAAATGTGCTCATAGTTTAGATATTATGATGAACTTTTAATGCCTTTACTTTTTTTATTCGTGGTTGTTTAAAACTCTTTTGAAACCTTTTATGGAGATATCCTGTAGCAAAACATTTTCATATTCCTGCAGCTTATTGTGTTGACTTGACTACATTTATTACCCCATTGACTCCCTAAATGACTAGTATATCACATACAGTTTTTGAATGATGAAATAGATTTAAATGTGTGATTAATGAACAGATATTGTGTATGTTCCATGCACCTTTTCTTTCGCATCTGTTACCTTGTGTTTTGCAGGTTGTTGAAGAAGTATGATCGAGTCAAGCGTAGCCGATCTCAGCCTTGCATAAAGTCTATTTCCTACACGACTTCGAGGAAGCTTTGGTGAAGACTCTTTGACTGAAACCATTGGGAAAGATTTTTAATGACAGTCAATCTAGAAAGAGTGGAGCACTAGATTCTCTCCGGATCGGGTTGAATGCATAAATTCATTTATGAAGTTTGTTCCTTGATTCTAGGATACACTTTACTTCCACGTCTTTCTTTGATAGGGTTAGTTAGTTAGTTGCTCTCTTGATTTTAAATAAAGTACTCCTCCTGCATGAGGGAAGAGGAAGGAGATGATAGTTAGAGTAAGATAGAAACATAGCGATAGAAAGTTAACAGATACAATGTAAGAGTCAGTATGATAATGAAAAGTAGAATCTGTTTGACAAGAGATAGAGTTTGTTGTTAGTTTCTATATCAACAAAACAATGTATACCATTTTGTTTTCATGAATAAAGTTTGATGAAGTTCTGAGTTCAGCACCTACGTAATCAGTAGATGCTTGCTAAGGGGGCCCACTTAGTAAGTATCTGTAGCTAGTTAGTAGTTGTTCTTTTCTATTGATCATCAGTTAGCTCCCATCTTTGAAATTTTCATACAAACTTACTCTTGTATTGCTCCTGTAGCATAGGGAGTCCATCCTTGTGCCTATTCCTGCAGCATAAGGCCAGTTCACAGTTTGTGTTTCAGTCATAGCTATTTTGGTTTCTGTTTTAATCAAATCATAGTTGAGTTAAAATAACTTTGCATTACCTTCTTGTAGCGTAGATAGAATTCCTTTCAAGTATTTATTTCCATTAAGTTTTGACCGAAACTAGTTCTTAGTGCATATATTATGCCGCACCATTTAAAGTATATGTCCCCTGGTTTGACAAGTAAATGAACATCCATAGAGAGATATTAGTCACCTCTTGGAATGTCCAATTCCTAGGAAAAGTTTTACTATAATTTTCATATCCTTTTGTGGGCGCGACCATTTTTGGCGCCGTTGTCGGGGATGGCATCAAGCTAAGGATTTGTTAGAAGTCATTTTTAATATTAGTTTAGTTTGTTAGTCAAAATTTTCAATCATTCAAACCAGCATTCATCATATTGCATGCATAGAAGAAGAAGAAACACACTGGGAAGGTTCCTCCCTAAAAACTTGTTTGTTGAACTACCATTTAACCTAGCTGATGAAGAACCTGAGGAAAATCCATTTGCTCTACCATTCCAACACGCAAATATGGCAAATAATCCACCTAATAATCCACCTCCTACTTTTGAGTTTCGTATTGTTCCCCAGCAAAAAACTGACAATCTTAAAAATATTCCCTCTTCATTGCTTCCCAAGTTTTATGGCCTAGTTATGGAGGACCCAAAAAAATTTCTATTTGAGTTTGATGTTCTCTATCGCAGTTATGACTACAACTTAGACGCTAATAAACTAAAGTTATTTCATTCCACCTTGAAGGAGGGAGCTCTCAGATGGTTCATGAGTCTAGGAAGAGGTGTTGTTGATAGTTGGGTAGCCATGCAAATGAAATTCCTTGAGAAGTATAAGGAATATTGTAAGAGTGCTAGTAAAGGTGATGACATATTCTGAATTCAGCAGAAGGAGGATGAAAGTCTAGAAGATTATATTTCAAGATTTTTTTTTCACTAAAAAGGAACTCAAGCCATACTCTCAATGAAGACTCTCAGAAATTACTCTTTCTAAGGGGAATTAGTGATGCCTGTAAAGATGCCCTGGACCTGATGGGAGGAGGTGATATAACCCAACTGCCTTGGGATGATATAAAGAAAATATGTCTTAACTACTCTCGAGCAATAGTTAAGAAAGGTCAAGGTCATCATGCTACAGTGGGGAAGTCTTCTTCTGGTGGAGTTTCTCAGATGGAGATAACAAATTTGCTATCTAACTTCAAGCAGGACATCATTAATAATATGGCTACCCAACTGGACACTATGCAAGCTCGAAAGAAACATGAGGAAGCTGAGGCAGTTTTGGTCGAGTTTTGTCCATATTGCAGACAGAAGAAGTGTGACTGCAGATGCAAGATGGTGGCTAATTTGGAAGCTAAGCAACTACCTACTGACTTCAAGCCAGTAAAAGGTGATGATGATCAAGTGTTCTTTGTTGCACAAAGGAGACCATGGGCCCAAAGACAAGGTATGCCTCAAGATTCTTTAACTTTTGGTAATTCTTATTCTGGCTATAATAACCAATGACAACCTGCATATGGACCACCACCACCCTGGAATCCACCTCAACCAAGTTGGCCTAATTATCAGACCCTGCAATGGAAATCTCTTCAAGGAGGTTGGAAGCAACCACAAGGACAATGGACCCCACCTCCAGGTAAATGACAACAGAATCCTCAATGGAGAGGTCCTCAACAATGGTAAAACCAGTCTCCTAGGTTCCTGCAGCTTCCACAGCCACAACCACAGGTCCTCATGCCACCTCCTACAGCAACTGCCACAAATCCTGGCCCTCCAAAGCAAACACCTATGCGTACCCAGCCGTTGCCAAATCCTAATAATAAGCAACAGCAGTAGCCACATCAGCCTATGTATCTTGCTGAAGCTAACCAATATCAAGCTTATGCCTTAAATGTTAATGATATCCATTTGAGGTCTGGAACCACTCTACCTGCTGCAAAACTACCTCTAATTACTGAAATACCAAATTCTCCCCTTGAAGAATCCACTACACCTGCTATTCCTACTGAGCATATGCCTATACCTGATATGGTTTCTAAGGAGCTTGTTTTGCAAAGCCAAGACAAACCACCTTTTCCTCAGAGGTTGCAAAGTACTACATTTAAATCCATGGAAGAACCCACTTTTGACATTTTGGATCAGCTCAAGAATGTACAAATTCAAATCCCTTTATTTCAGGCTATTAAAGATGTTCCCATTTTTGAAAAAGCTATTAAAGAGGCCTATTTGAAGAAGCCTGGATAGAAGAAAAAGGATCCCCAAACAATTCATGTCTTAAGGAAATTGGCTGATATAATATTGGGAAATGTAGTCATCCCAAAGTATATTGACCCTAGAAGTCCTGTAGTGCAAATACATATAAATGGCCAAATTGTAAAAAATGTTTTGATTGACTTAGGTGCTGCCATTAATGTCATGACAAAGCATACTATAGACTCTTTGAACATTTCAAACATTAGGTCTACACCTATAGTTCTGCAGCTTGCAGATAGCTCCACAGTTAAACCTGATGGAATGGTGGAAGATGTAATTGTCACTCTTGAATCTTGGGAGTATCTAGCTGATTTCACAATATTATCAGTTAAGACAACTTTAGGAGGGTATCAAGTTATCCTTGGTAGACCATGGTTAGCAACGGCTGATGCTTTTATAGGATTTCGTTCTAGAGATATGACCATTTCTGATGGACAGTCCACAAAAAAATTAGCTTTGTATCCACCTGCTGTAGACCTCAACCAGATTTGTCCCAACCTATTTGGCCAGATATGGGGGAAGAAACTGAAGAAGCCAATTCGTTGGCTCAATTAATGATGCTTCAAAATGATCCATTCTCACAACTTTAGAATGAGGATGCTTTGCTTTTTCAAATTCTGTAGTTTAACTCTAATACAGATAGTTCATTTGATCCAAATGGCAGCCATCTACAATGTTTCCTACAACAACCAAATTATGAGAGTTCACTACCTAAACTTCTAGCAATTTTTCATAATTTTCTTCCACAAGAGGTACAAACATCACCTGTAGATTCTATGAGTAATCTCGCTAAGTAGATAGAATTATCTCCAGGTCACTGTTTGAATATCAATAGCCAGCTGTCACAGTCTCAACAGGCTGACTTATTAAAAATGCTACAAGATCAGCATAAAGCTTTTGCATGGGAATATGGGGACATGCAAAGAATAGATCCTCAAATTTGTACTTATAGGATCTATATCAAAGAAGATTATTTACCAGTCAGGCAGCCTCAAAGAAGAGTAAATCCAGCACTTAGAGAAATAGTTAAAAATGAACTTCAAAAGTTGTTTGATGCTGGTTTTATTTATCAAATCTCTGACAGTCAATGGGTTTCTCCATTAGTTATTGTTCCCAAGAAAGGTGGAAAATGGAGAGTGTGTGTAGATTACAGAGAGTTGAACAATGCCACTAAAAAAGATCACTTTCCACTACATTTTATAGACCAAGTACTAGACTCACTGTCTAGAAAAAGATATTTTTCCTTTTTGGATGGTTATAATGGGTACAATCAGATAAAAATTGCCCCTGAAGATCAACATAAGACCACTTTTACTTGTCCATGGGGAACATTTGCTTACTCAGTCTTTCCTTTCGGTCTATGCAATGCGCTAGCAACATTTCAGAGAGTAGTAATTAGTATCTTTGCTGATATATCTCATGACTGTATGGAGATTTATATGGATGATTTTACTACCTATGGAGTCACATTTGAAGAAGCACTGGTGAATTTAGAAAAAATATTAAAAAGGTGTAGAGAGAAAAATTTGTCCCTAAACAGTGAAAAATGTTTTCTAATGATGGAAGAGGGTATTGTTCTAGGCCATCATATTTCAAAGAATGGAATTCAAGTCGACCCTGCTAAAATTGAAGTTATTCTGAATTTACAAACTCCTACAAAATAAAAGGATGTCATAAGATTCCTTGGCCATGTAGGGTATTATAGAAGGTTTATAAAAGATTTTAATAAAATTGCCAGCCCACTTTATGCCTTGTTAACTAAGGATTCTCAATTCAAGTGGACAGAGGCCTGTAAAAAATCATTCCTGCAACTAAAGGACTTGCTTACTAAAGCCCCTGTTCTTTAAGGTCCAAAATGAAATTTTCCTTTTCATATACATGTTGATGCCTTTGATTTTGGTATAGGAGCAATCTTAAGTCAAAAAAAAAATTCAATTGAGCATGCTATCTACTTTATCAGCAAGAACCTTCAACGTCCTGAACTCAACTATACTGTTACAGAAAAGGAATTGCTCGCAGTAGTGTATGCTTTGAATAAGTTTAGGCATTATGTCACAGGTTATCAGATATTCATCCATACTGACCATGCAACAATCAAGTATATGATGAACAAACCTGCCATTTCTGGTACATTAGCAAGATGGCTCCTGCTGTTACAAGAATTTGACATTACAATCATTGATAAACCAGGAAGAGATAATGTTGTAGCTGACTTTTTATCAAGAATTCAATTAGCTGGACCTGTTGAACACGAAGTCATTGATGATAGATTCCCAAATGAACACTTGTTTTCTATTGCTGCACATACACTATGGTATGCAGACATTGCCAAATATCTAGCAGCAAGCAGAATACCATCCCACTTTTCTCCAAAAGAAAAGAAATTGTTAATAGAGAAAAGTTTTAACTTTTCATGGATTGCAAATTGTCTGTTTTATACTGGACCTGATCAAGTAATGTGAAGATGTGTAAGAGAAGATGAGACTTATGATATCTTGCATGCTTTCCATGATGAACCATGTGGGGGAAATTTTACAGCAAAGAGAATATCAATGAAAATTCTTACATCAGGGTACTACTGGCCAACATTACACAAGGATGTTGTGGCCTATACAAGGAAATGTGACCAATGTCAGCATATAGGAAGACCAACCAAGTCAGATGAAATGCCACTATACCCACAGGTAATAGTCACCCCTTTTGATAAATGGGGAATGGATTTTGTGGGACTAATTGATCCACCATCAAATGGCAAGTCATACATTCTAGTTTGCACAGACTATGTCACAAAGTGGGTTGAGCTAAAAGCTATGACTCATGCTCGAGATAACAAGGTTGCTGAATTTATGTATGAACAAATTTTCACTAGATTTGGAGTTCCCAAAGAGCTTGTAACTGATCAGGGAGCTCAGTTCACATCGAATCTGATCACTGCACTAATGAATGACTATAAAATCAAACATAGGAAGTCTAGCCCCTATCACCCTCAAGCCAATGGTCAGGCGGAGGTAACAAATAGGGAAATTGAGGTGATCCTAACAAGGATAGTGCAGCTCTATAGAAAAGATTGGGGCAATAGACTTCCTAAAGCAGTTTGGGCCTACAGAACTACATGGAAGACAACAACTGGGTTTACACCTTTTGAGCTACTTTATGGAAAAAAAACCATGTTTCCCATAGAATTTGAGCACAAAACCTTGAGGACAACTCTTGAACTTAATATGGAAATATCTGAAGCACAGAAGGACCGTCTCCTATAGCTAAATGCTTTGGACGAAATGAGAAAAGCCGCCCTGCAACATACAGAAGTAGTCCAACAACAATGGAAGAAATGGCATGATCAACACATAAAAACTAAGCATTTTTCTACTGGTGATTGGGCTCTGTTATATGATTCCAGATATTAAGAAAACCAAGGTAAGCTCACAACACGTTGGCTTGGTCCCTATGAAGTTGAGAATGTGTTCGACAATGGAGCTATATAGCTGGCGACAATTGATCCAGTCCATTTCAAATTACTAGTTAATGGACACCGACTCCGGTTGTACCATAAACCAGTCTCAAAAGAAAAATTCATGCAGTAGTTTATTCAGGATCCTTCCACTACTCTTCCTATAGCGAAAGGCTTTAGCCTTTCTCCTGTAGCTTCACTGTAATTTTGAAAAGCATGCTCATAATAAAAGTTTTTTTTTTTTTAAAGGAAACCCCTTTTTCTCCATTCTCATTTATCACTCCATCTCACTTCTTTATCTTCCATCCATCCATCCCATCCATCCATTCCATCCATTCATCTCGTCCGCCCATGTCACCCATCCACTTCATCCATCCACATCACCCTTAATTATGATATCATTCCCAACTGTCAACTCATGCAGACGCCGTCATTTTTCTTCACATGTACATGCAATTATCAAAGGTATGCCATATCTTTTGTTATCACATATTTGATTTATTTTATTCTATTCATTTACTGCTATGACAGTACCAGTCATTATTACCCAATCTCTACCTATTCTTTAGTACATGTGAGGACACATGTCATACTCTAAGTAGGGGGCAGGGTAATCCACCTTTTAAAACCTGTCTTTTTGCCGCTGCTATAACTACGCAAATAACCTTTTTTATTATTTTTCTGGTACTTTCCAAATATGATCGCATGTCCTTTTTATTGCATGTTTTTTTTGTAAACTATGATTAAAACTGCTTGTTCAAAAAGTTCATTTTTGGAAAAGAAAGAAATGTGACGGCATGACAGAAGAAAAACTAGAACAGAAAGGGAAACAGAGAATTTGAATTTTTAGCAAGGAATTGAGTTCAACTAGGGGAAAACTATGAACATGGGTGGTCAGCTGGTGTGATATGAGCCTGTAGCTCATGAATTATTATTGCAAAATCCTCAAACAGTCCATGCATTCAGCCTCTGTGGATGGTTAAATTACTTCTTGAGTTTAAATGCTTTTGATGAGGAGGCTATTGGAGAATTTTTTAGAACCTTTTCTGAAGGGGAAGCTACTGTGTGGGGTCTAACAGTTGTTGCAACTGAAGACAGAATTGTTGAAGTAACCAGGCTTCCAGCCGTTGGAGAAATTTTTTCTTCAGATGCTGCCACTGCAAGGGCTGAGTTTTGAATGCCCACTGATGGACCTTTGGAAGTCTCCAAGCAGGGATGCAAGTGGGTATCGTTTCCTCCTCCTTATTTAGAATACACCACTTACATAATCAGGTATTTAACCTGTGAAGGCCATTTCTCCTACCTGCATTCTTATCATTTCAAATTATTAAGTTATATGAGGCATGGGTTGGTTATAAATATTCTAAATTTCCTGTTAAAATTTCTGGAACAAAGTGCCCATGGAACCCAACAAGGGAAAGATAATTCTATTGCTCATCATGGCCTTATCAAATTACTGATTGAACACTCTTTGAGAGATATCTCACCTCTTTCCTAGAAATAATTCGTTTCCCAAAAAAGTTTGCAAATTCCACAACCCCCTAGGGTACTACCCCATGGCTTTTGAAAAAGAAGAAAGAAATTGTGTCTACCAGTAGAATAGGGCAAGGGTCATCTACTCCTATAGCACCTGGTCCTGCAGCTCCCCTACCAGAATCTTTTGCTCGGGTACAAACTAGGTCTGCCACTAGGAGAGAAAAGGGAAAAACAAAAGTAGGTGAGTCATCTGGGGCAGAACAAACCCAAGAGTCTGACCCTCATTCTTGGAAAAGGCAATGCTCTTCTCCTGCAACACCTTCCCCTGTAGTAATCTCTCCTATAGCAACACCTATTGCTAACACTAGTTCACCATCATCCTCTGGCAGGGCAGAGCCCTCTAAGCAGACCAGAAAGAGGAAGGCTACCAGAACACCTCCTGCAGGCACACCGGTGTCAAGAAGAGTTTCCATAAGGAAACAGTGTAAAACCTCCCCTGCTTCACCTCAACCAGAGGTTATTGTAATTTCAAAAGTGTTTGTAGGGTCTGAATTTGATGTTTCTCAGAATGTGTCCGAAAATGCTGCATAGAGTTCATTCGTTCCTGAAGAGGAACAAGTTGAGACAAAGGAAATGGAGCAAGGGTTACCAAGTCTTGATGACTTGGCTACCACTGCTATGTAGTTCTCAGAGGAAGCACAGTCTTCTCCACTACAGCAACAAGAATTCATCTTGCAGCAAGAGTAGGAATAGACTGAATAATTGAATGTGCCTAGTGAAGCTATATTTCACCCTGCAACTTTTAAAGCCATTGTTGTTTATAAGAAGACATTTTTGATTGAGTTTCTGGAATATGTTAAAGCTAACTGGGAAACAGTTACATTGCAAACCCTAACTTTCTGGCACCTAGCCTAGACTGACATGCAACAAAGTCTATGGGAGGTAGAAAGGAAGAAACTGAAAAAGGAAATTGAAAGTCAGAAATAAGAAATTTCTGAGTTAAAAGAAAAAATGGACGAAATGTTAAAAGTAACTGGTTAGATTATAGAATGTAGACCACCACCCAGACTTTATGCTATGTGCCTTAAGGAACAGTTCTTATGGTTTCAACTAATGAGAATTTCCAGAAATCAAGATCTTATACTTCACACTTCTAAAGAATTTTACGATGCATACCAGGCAGCCCCTAATTGGTTAAGAAATTCTCTGTGTGAATTTTATTTACATTGCTTTTTAATTCCATTTGAAACAGAATGAAATCCTCTTCTGTATATTGGTGATATCCATTTGAGATCATTTATGTCATGCGCAACAAATGAAGTAAATTATGGCATGCAATGGGAAACATATGAGGAAGCCGAAAGGAATGAGCCTGTTCCATTATGCTCTCAAAGTTCAAACCCCCATGAAATGTTGAAAATTTGGTTTACTCATACATATGGCATTAATAATACTACAGCCAGAGACAAAATATTTGATCTCAGGAAACAGGTATATGATGAATTTCAGGCATAGTCATATTCATTGTGGAGACTGTCATACACCAGAAGTGAGAAAAGGTGGGAAAGATTAACTGTTGGGCTAAGAAGGTCCGAACCTCACAGTCCCATAAATTTCACAGTAGCTCTTAAACGATCAAGCAGATATATACAGTTGGGACTTCAAAAGAGATTTAAACTATGGTTTCCATTGACATTCAGACCTCCTGTGCTAATGTGGCCCCTCTATCCTCACCAAGCTAAAAATCTTAATGATGATTTAGAAGACCGTAGGTATGAAAGGTGCCAGGCTTTCAGAAGATTTTATTACAAGTTTGGAACTCCATTTCAGAGTCATGCATCAACCACTGATTTCAGAGAAACCACCAGGAAAGTTAATGTTGGAGGACCAACATTAGTCTAAGTAGGGGGCAATGATGAGCCCAAAATGTGCTCATAGTTTAGATATTATTATGAACTTTTAATGCCTTTACTTTTGTTATTCATGGTTGTTTAAAACTCTTTTGAAACCTTTTATGGGGATATCCTGTAGCAAAACATTTTCATATTCCTGCAGCTTGTTGTGTTGACTTGACTACATTTATTACCCCGTTGACTCCCTAAATGACTGGTATATCGCATACAATTTTTCAATGATGAAATAGATTTAAATGTGTGATTAATGAATGTATATTGTTTATGTGCCATGCGCCTTTTCTTTCACATCTGTTACCTTGTGTTTCGCAGGTTGTTGAAGAAGTATGATCGAGTCAAGCGTAGCCGATCTCGACCTTGCAGTAAAGTCTATTTCTTGCACGACTTCGAGGAAGCTCTAGTGAAGACTCTTTGATCGAAACCGTCGGGAAAGAGTGGAGCACTAGATTCTCTCTAGATCAGGTTGAACACATAAATTCATTTATGAAGTTTGTTCCTTGATTCTGGGATACACTTTACTTCCACGTCTTTCTTTGATAGGGTTAGTTAGTTAGTTGCTCTCTTGATTTTAAATAAAGTACTCCTCCTGCGTGAGGGAAGAGGAAGGAGATGATAGTTATAGTAAGATAGAAACATAGTGATAGAAAGTTAACAGATACCATGTAAGAGTCACTATGATAATGAAAAGCATAATTTGTTTGACAAGAGATAGAGTTTGTTGTTAGTTTCTATATCAACAAAACAATGTATACCATTCTGTTTTCATGAATAAATTTTGATGAAGTTGTGAGTTCAGCACTTGCGTAATCAGTAGATGCTTGCTAAGGGGGCCCATTTAGTAAGTATCTATAGCTAGTTAGTAGTTGTTCTTTTCTGTTGATCATCAGTTAGCTTCCATCTTTGAAGTTTTCATACAAACTTAGTCTTGTATTTCTCCTACAGCAGAGGGAGTCCATCCCTATGCCTGTTCCTATAGCATAAGGCCAGTTCATAGTTTGTGTTTCAGTCGTAGGTATTATGGTTTCTATTTTAATCAAATCATATTTGAGTTAAAAGAACTTTGCATTACCTTCCTGTAGTGTAGATAGAATTCCTTTCGAGTATTTATTTCTGTTAAGTTTTGACCGAAACTAGTTCTTAGTGCATATATTGTGCTGCACCATTTAAAGTATGCGTCCCTTAGTTTGACAAGTAAATGAACGTCCATAGAGAGATATTAGTCACCTGTTGGAATGTCCAATTCCTAGGAAAGGTTTTACTATGATTTTCATATCCTTTTGTTTGGCACGACCAGGACCCATTACTATACCCACCCTTGTATATGTTATGTAAAAAAATTAACTTGTAACCTTCTTCTTGGTAGACCGTGGATTCATGCTATGGGTGTGCTCTCGTCTACCTTGCATAAATCTATTAAGTTCATTTATAGTAATCGAGTAGTCATAGTCAAGGCTGACGTTGATGCTAAGCACTCATGTGATGGAAACTATCAGTCAAGTTTCACTTGTGCCTACTCTTATTCCTTCAGTGTCTTCCAATGTGTCAATGTTTACTCTAGCAGTATCTACTACGAAGGATATACTCTTGAGATAGATGTTCCTAAAGAAGATCCTCCTAAAGCAAGAAATCTTAAGTCTACTACTACTTCTCAAAAGAATGCATGTGTCGGTGATGATTGGGGTTTTCTATAATTTATAGATGCCTACATTGGGGAATATAAAGTTGACCCAATCCACTCAATCCTTTCAATAACACATCCAAACCCGCTATCAAAGATGGTTATTCTTTTGTATCATGGGATAATGTGAACACAAATTGTAATGTTCTTAATATTGATCCTCCTCCTTCCAAGGAAGATGATCGCACCTCTATTAAAGAGGCTAATGTTGGAAATCCTTTCAAGAAGGATGATGACAATCACACAGAAGAGTGTGCTCCCCATTGTTGGAACAATGCTCTCTATGAAGATCTTGCTCCTTCTCAAGATTTGCAGACATGTTATGGCCCTAGATTTAAGCTTGTACTTGCACATTGAAGTCTACTGAGCAATATGTAATCATGCGCTATGAGAGAGAAATACAAGTTTTATTATTCCTTGGTGGTATATAAAGGAAAGTGCAAGATTCAATAACATGTTGTCATTTATTAAGAGACGTTGAACAAGTTTCCACAGAAGGAAAACTCGATCGAGTGTGAAAAGAAGGAATAACATGTCTTAGTGGTTTATTATAGAGTGGATGATTGGTTCCATTACTGTAGTAGCATAATTCAAGTTGATTGGAGGAGCTACAAGGGCATACTTAATATTGATGTGATGAAGTCCAAGACCAAGAAATTATATTCATTTGTGCATGAAAAAAATCTATAGATGATATAAGGCAACAATAAAGAGAGTTTATTTGATACTCTTAATAGTTCATTTTAGAGAAGTTTGTTTTGGTAATATGTAAGTTCCTTATAATCTTTGTGTTCAATTGTACTATTCAAGAAACCACTTCCTCACTGTTATTATTGGGTATACACTTTGTGCAAGAAAATAATGCAGACTTAGTCATTTGCATTCATAGTTTGAAGGTATTTATAAAAGGTGTGTGATTTATTTTTCCTTGGAGATAATAAGGGTATCTCTTATAATAACATTTATAACATGGGTATCTATTGATCAAAGATTTTAAAAAGTTTGATGTTAGTAGTGTCATCATGGTTATTAGAATTTGTAACAGAGGACGTGTTGGAGTGATCAAGATCAGGGAGAAGCATAAGGGAATAGAGTCTCCAATATCTTTACCAAAAGACAAAGATGAGTTTATCAATGTTACCAATGGATCTTCAAGTAATTATACCTAGAATTTTAAGGCTATATTTCCTGTACTTGATGAGGCCTACAAAGACTCGTTTAAGATATTAAATGGGTAAAGTATAACAAGGTCATATTGGAGGTTGCTAGCACCAGAGGATCCTAGAGGAATTTCCATCTTCTCAAGTTAGCTTCTCACTTTGAGATGATGCTTTGCATGAGAAGTATTTTTGGCTTTAGTTTCTATCTTTTCCTTGTTGCTGACAAATTTGAAGAATACATATATCGTGAAGTTTGGTTTTTTCGAGATAGGTAAACGGTTTGGTGTAGAGCTCACTATGGATGGCTATCTAGCAAGAAGCCAAGGTTGTGTGATGCAGGAGCATCCAGTGGTGTAAGGGAAATCCTACATCACCCAAAAACATGTTTTCCTTTATGTTTCCTTTTTTTAGCTTTTTGTAGATGTTTTTGCATTTATGGATACCCTTTTCGTCGAATAATAGTTCCCAACTTTCAGAATTGCATTTCTTCCTTTTTTGCTCAATTTCTGTTTTTAGCAGTTTGAATTTGAAGTGTGAGGAGGTAGAAATTTATGGGAAGCTTCAAGACAAAAAAATCACTTTGGTGAAAGAATTGGGTCAAGATCATTCCTCGTTTGAAAGTTACTCAAGTTTTAGTTTCTACATTTTGCCCTGAAATTTTTTTTGAGTCTAGTTTGAGGCACTAAATGGTCTCATATAGGCCCAAAAATCCCCGAAATGAGAAGAGCTAGTTCTTAATGCATTCTTCACTTTGAGACTTTTGCAACGGTTCAAATGGTTCAAAAAATGGAGTCTTGGATTAAAACTTATGGCTTTCGAAAGTTGGTCATTTTTTGCCAAATTTCAAACTAGGACTCAATTTTTGAATTTCAAATTGTAATTTTTGGCATCAAACCGCCAAAACTCATAATTTGAATGTTGTTTTTGGCTCCAAACTAAAAATGGGATATTTATGGATGAGGAGCATCCAATGGTGTAAGAGTAATCCTACATCACCCAAAAATATTTTTTTCTTTATGTTTCCTTTTGTTAGCTTTTTGTAGATATTTTTGCAATTCTGGATACCCTTTTCATCGAATAAGAGTTCCCAACTTTCAGAATTGCATTTCTACTTTTTCTACTCAATTTATATTTTTATCAGTTTTGAATTTGGAGGCATGATGAGGCAAAAATTTATGGGAAGCTTCATGACAAAAAAATAAGCACTTTGGCAAAAGAATCAAGTCAAGATCATTCTCGGTTTGAAAGTTAATGTTTTAGTTTTTATTTTTTGCCCTAAAAAATCTTCTGAGTCTAGTTTGAGGCACTAAACAGTCCTGTATGGGCCCATAAATTTTTGGAATGGGTAGAGCTAGTTCTTAGCGCATTCTTCACTCTGAGACCTTTCCAATAGTTCAAATGGTTCGAAAAACAGAGTCTTAGATCAAAAGTTATGGCTTCTGGAAGTTGGTCATTTTTTGGAAAATTGTCAATTTTCAAATTGGGACTCAATTTTTGAATTTCAAATTTCAAATTATAATTTTTGGCGCCAAACCATGAAAACTCATAATTTGAATGTTATTTTTGGCTCCAAACTAAAAAGGGGCTATTTATGGGCGAGTTTCTGACTTTTGGGTAGCCTTTTGGGGGGAAAGATCACATATTGTGAAGAGGGGAATTTTTGTAGTTTATGTAACTTGCATGTATTGTAGAACTCGAGGATTTGTGATCCTCTACATGTAAGCTTTTCATATTCTAAATAATAATAATATTCTCTGGTTGTGTTTGTGATTTTTTCTGTCTAGGGTTAGCACCTTCATCACTGTGATTGAGAATTATACCCTTATGAGGGTCATCAAACAACTTGATGGAGCCATATGTTAGGAGAGATCAATATGGATATTTTTCAAATAATTTAGGAATTTTTGATTTGAGAGTTCATGGGAGGAAGAACTCAGGAATTCAGCTAGGTGCTACACCTTTCCAAGGGTCATGAAATAATTTGATGGAGCTCCACCTAATTGAAGATTTGTTTCTTCAAGGAATATCTTCACAAAGACATATATACATTTTGTAATCAACAAGTTTTGTTATGTAAGAGTTAAGGAAGGGTCCCTCAGCAATGTCAACAAGAGCTTTTAGGGGATACATGTGTAGGAATAATGTAATAACTTGGGGGGAAATTTTAGCAAATATTAGAATAGAATAGTTTAGTGATGTGTATTACATTGTTGATTATGCTAGTTTCAATGGTTTTGTAATTGGTGTAACTGAATTTCTTGTTTATATGCATGCATGTAGTTCATTGAATACTTACCACAATATTCAAATCAAGTGTTCAGAAAATAGATATTGGTTAGATTCTACTTGGGAAAATATCTCTAGGATGCTTCTAGGATGGAATGAATTGTATATATATATATGGGTATGTGTAGATCATCATGGAAAAAATAGGCCCTTAAGTGGCAAAAAAATTAGAAAAATCAGAGTTAAGCAACTTGACGTAAAAAATTGAATAAGTTATCTATATTATTTTAAAAATATGTAAGAATAGGATCTATAGAAAATTGAATGTAGTTTCTAAACTACTAGGTTTTTTTTTCAAAAAAAATCTATTTTGTGAAAATTTAAAATTTCAATGGAGTAGTACTTAAATTTCAAGGAAAAAATAAGTAGGTATCTATCGACCACCCTAACCACAATAAAATGACAATAATTTTTTATAAGATTTTAGATATAAGTAGAGGACTCATGTCATGATGTGATGCATATTTTTTGTAATTTTTTACAAGTAAGTAATTAATTGTGATTTTTTATTACAACTTTAAAAATATAAAACTCATATGTCGACAACTTAACTTGGTCAAAACTTCATGAAATTCAATTTTTCTTTTAATCCTATAGTATGCAAAGCATAGAATGTGACACATGTTTTGATTCAAAATGTGATAATCGCTTTGAAATCTATAGATGTTTTTCAACCAAATATCAATTAGGAATTTAGTTGTAATTTGAATAAATAAAAATGAATAATAATTACTTATTAAATTCAAAGTAAAGCATAATTTATATTGGTGGAAAGTTGATAATCTCCTTTAAAAACCCTTTTTGTTTCATGAATTTTGGGTAAAAAAATTCATCATCCACATACCCATCATATTGCCACTTTTTAGCCCATCATGATCCTGCACATACCCATATATATATATATATAATAGATTTCATCATATTCGTAGAGGATATGATATGGTAGGGTTTATCATCTAGATGCAAGGAGAGTATGTTAAAAAAGGTTTTAATCAAGTTTAATGGAATATATTTGAAGTAAATTAAAAGTGAAATGATATAGATACAATTTACCACTCATTCAATATATACTCATGGGGTAAAGGGTTTGAATTAAAAAAAGAGCAGTATGAGAAGGTTTCAAAAGCAGTAAAATGTATATAAAAAATAGCTAAAATCCTTAATTTTTTATGAGATTATTGTTTATATTATGATATAATTGCAAGGGTGATTTCAACAATAAACTATATCTAAAAAGGATCTAGATAAAGGGCATGGAAAACATAATATTTAAGGAGTATAGCTTTAACCAAGGGTAAGGTACAAAACTGGTAGAAATGAATAATTAGTTAATTTAGTAAGAGAGAATTTATCCAAGATATAGTCATCATAGATTTAGCTTGAAATAATATTTAGGGTTCAGGGTTCAGGATTTAGGTTTTCTAAGGTAAGTAGTGTTTATGGTTTATGGTATTATTTATAGTAGTAGGGAACATAGTGTTTTTTGTAGATGCCTTAGGAATGGTAATGAGATTCACAAAAAAAAACATACTTGAATAGAAAAAAATTACTTCAATTGAAAATAATTTGATCTTATTGATCCTAATCTTTTCTAAAATATGATTTAATTAAAAAAGTTGCATGAATTATAAAATATATAGTTTAAACTAAAAAATGCATATACCTTCTCGTTGATCATAATATTGTCTCATCCTTCCTTCATGAAATCGTTGATCCTTTTTTGTTGAATATTGTTGCACATTCTTAGTTTTCCTTGTCCATTTATTTCCCATTTCCTTCTTTGCAAAATATGATATTAATAATTACTTGTGGTGTTTTTTATACAATGTCTCTCAAAATTGCAAATACAAATTTTCCAATTCCACATTCTAAATGTAAATCACTTGCACAAATATTCAGAACAAAAGATTGAAATTATCTTTATTTTTTTATTTGAAAAAAACAAAAATTGACCTCATTTATTTATGTAATTCACATAAATATTTAATTACAATAATTTGGCTAAAATTAGCCTTCATTCAAAGGTCCTTTGTCAAAAATATTTACTATTATTTTGGCAACTTGAATAGACCTTCATTCAAATGTTCCTTCATACAAAGGTACCTTTAAATGGAGAGAATATCTTCAATTGAATGTACCTTTTTTTTTTAAGGACCTTCAAACAAAGTGCCTTAGCTATAAACTTTCAATGTCTGCTTCAATTTTTTCTCAAAAATTTTAATTTCAATGTTTGGGTTGGACCTTCAAATGGAATTAACTTAAGATAATTTGTAAGAACATATTCCTCAAAATGATCTTTCCAAAGTGTATAATTTTAATATATTTTTATTTTATTCTATATTTAGTTTCTAATTTTTACTAAACATAGGTTTTTCACCAAACATCAAGTTCTTTGTTCTACACATTTGGAGAAATAGTAAAATACTGAAAAAAATCCAAAAAATATATGTGCATTAGGTATTGATGTCCCTGTTTCAACAAAAAAATAAAATTAATTTTTATATATATGAAAAAAGTTGTGTTTTCAATAAGGTAAGCTACATTTATAGGGTGTACTACCCTTTACACAATGAGCCCCAAGGGACAAAAAGAGGTGAAGTCCATAGTTACATCAAAAGAGCAGTAACAATAGAAAACAAAAGAAAATAAGTTATGTGTTAGACATACACCTATGTGAAAATTATAATTAACTTGACTTCAAAAATTAATTAAAACATATGCAATAAAAAATTATGGAAAAATATCCATATACTAGATATTAATATAAAGTTATGTGTTACAACATAAACATCACTTTTATAAATGTTGTTTACTATAAAAAATAAGTTATTAAAATTTACATAAAAAAGTTTACAAAATATTGAAAATATAATTTAAAAAAGTATTTAGAATATAAATACAAATTGTCACAAATCACTAGTTCACATCATATTCAAATTCTTAATGGTATAGATCTCAAACAATAAAGATTTAGTTAAAAATGTTGATTTCAATATCCTACTTTGGCCAAAAAGTGGGACTCATTAAATTTATTGATTTCCCAATGATGAATCTTGATCCTTGAACTTCCATTCCATAATGGTATTTACCAAGCTACCCAACCATGTCAGACCCATTGTTCACCTCATCATGCTAGGAGATAGTCAGAAGGCCCAATCACACACACATAATACACATGGGTAGAAGGGTATAAAATCACATAAGACAAGGATAACACACAACATCCTATAATGTGATAGATTCAACACCAATTATAAAACTGAATTACAACTTATTTTAGGTGCTACTTTAAACTACTCTAGGGCTAGATATTAGAGAGCTAGTTAGGGAGTGTCATCATAGTGCTCACTGCTATGCAATCACATGGAATCTATTAATCCTATCATATGGATGAGGATAATTAACCTTACAAGACCCAAGCTCCTCAAGTCGGCATTTTTTCCCAAACATCCTTAATCTTTACAAGCACTCAAGGTATGAGAGGGGAATCCATTATCTTTGTTAATTAAGTAATCTTGTTTCATTGTTTTTCACTTGATTAAACAAATCCCCACCCATGATCATCCTACAAACCAATTTGATCCATGGACATGTTGGGAGCCACTCCCATAACCCTCTCTAATACCTACATCTTAAACTTGGCACACCCTACAACGAGTGTGACACTGAAAATAATGTACAATTTCCATTGTCACCCAAAATTCACACTGGAAGTTTCCATTAGGTCTATTTTAATATTTCATGAAGTAAAACTTCATTCAAACATTCTAAAACATCATATTTCTTCTAAAACTTCCAAATTTTCTCAACTTTTCAACAACTCAAAAACTAGGAAATTTCTTCAAACTCCATTAAAATTTCTTCAAAAATTAAAAATTCAAATGAAAAAAATTCAAGAACACCATTTGGTGCCAAAAGTTCCCAACACCCATTCTAAGCTATAAAATTCATATTTTCATCATTTCCCAAAAATTTGGGCATATAACCCCATTCCAATGAAAATTCTCATTTTTTTCTAAAACTAATAATAAATAATCAAATTTGACCAAATGAAATGCATTGGGAGGTTTCCACACTTCCCTAATCATATGCCCATACTCAAAATTGAAGTAAATTAACTAATTTAAAATAAATGAACAAAATACCTCAATTTATGCCAAATTTCTCAATGGAGAATACACCAAAAACACCAAACAAAATCATGACATATCTTGCAAAAAAAACTCCCTTCCCAATTCCTATTCCAACAAATCCATTCTCATTGAATTCATCCTCTGATTTCTCTCCCAATCATCAAAACAAGATTTTGCTAAAGGAGAGTTTTTCCTCTCCATAATCCTTCACAAAAAATATCATAATAAAAATGAGTTCCTTTTCCTACTTTACCCTTTTTGAATTCCCAATTAAAAATTAATATAAATATATTTTTCATTTCTTTAATTTGTAATTCCCTCAAATTCTTCAAAAATTCAATTAACCATTTAAATCTATTCCAAAATAACACTCAACATTTAAATTTACAATTTAAATCCATATATGAATATAACTGAATTAAATTACAATAAGAGAATTTAAATAAGACATAAATCACAGAGTAACTAGATGTCCACAAAAGGGTATGATATTTAGGTCAACATGGATAAATAAATAGGAAGTCACGCTCTAATCGAGTACAACATGTAAGGTTAATAAATGCAACCAATTTGACATCTCCCATATAACCACCATCAGGGAATAACTCAGACTTGTAAAGCCAAGTGGAAAAATTCTTTGTACATATATCCACTCAACACATGTCAATTGTACCAATGCATATACATAATAGTTGAAGCACATACAATTCTCAAACGTGGTATGCAACATAATCATCAAACAATCATCAAAGCATATATGTGCACGATGAATAAAAAACAACATAATCCATCATAACATTAAAATACTATAACTATATTGAAAGGTGAATGTAAATATCATGCCATTATAAAATAATGATAATACAAATAATCCTAAATAAAAATATATAATGATCAATATGTGAATCAAGTCCAAAAATAAACCAAAGATCATAAATATGAGTCACTACACAAAAAATGGTAATTAACCTATTGATGCCAAAAATTGACGAGGTAATAGTGTCTTATGGGAAACTCAGTTTAAGGGGGACCCTTTGTGCTAAACTGAGTGACCTCCGGATTTTTAGAGAAGCCGACTTCTTCTATAATGAGTTTTGGAAAGGGAAAAGGAAGCAGATATAATGAAGCAAAGTCTAATCTAAGGCGATGCGCCAAAATTACTGATGGGCATGATAAATCATAGATTTAAGGGCCTGAATTATGTTGTTGCGTTCCAAAATGTCAGAGATTTAAAACTATAGCATAGATAATTCATCTATTGACATAAAATAATATTGCATACATCCTTGCTACTAAGAAGAGTCATTAGACATGATTTAGGTAAGCAAGTTTGTATTCAACATATACATAAGTCTTTCAAATAAAATGCTTAAGACAGTATAGAGCACAGTTTATAGTTTAATCAAAGCATGAAAAACAGAAAGGCTGAACAATTGGCATAGTCTGATAGTTTCTTGCAAATAAAAATAGTAAAAGAGGTCTAGTATCTTTTGCTAAAACCAGCGTGTTTTTCTCAAAAATCTTGGACCATCTCTCATTGATAGATATAGTATAAATAGCAGGAAAATAAACCTCCCACCACCCTAGAGAACTGTAATAGAAAAGATTCTGCAATCCCCTGCAATGATGCTCAAATCAGAAGATTCCCAAGGTCGTTACAACAACACTGAGCTAGAACATAGCATCCGGTCATCCCAAGTGCAAGTGCATCCCTCGTAATGATGGCCGAGGTCCCAGCCAGGCTCGAGGCGACAAGTGTCATCCACCGCTGCAAATGACCATGATGAGCAACACCAATAGCATTATCTCCTTCAATTATCCTGTCGCCCACTCCATAGATCAGTCGTAAGGCATGTAGCATCTTTTCGCTGCCCACACAAAACCTTCTCCCATCGCTGCCGAGAGATTGCAAAGATGCAACATGTGTCCAATGGGTAGATATCTTTATCGCTGCAGAGGGAAAGTTCAATTAGCTCATCGTCAAGGACGCGTGGTAGCCTTTCGCTACCCACGGTTGTTTATTTCACCCCGGCATAAAAAACCTGCGATCTGCTGCCACATAGCATGATGTAGGACCCTTTGAAACTTTTCAGAAATCACGATCCCATAGAAGCACTCCGCAACCCGAAGAGTCTTAAGGAAATAATAAATAAAAACCTCCTGCTAGTGTGACACATGGACGCCGAGCATAGCTCCTCAGGACCCGAAAAGAAAGCCACTACCCGAAGCTGAGAAGAGTATGTACGCGGAGTGGTAGATGAAAAACTTGATGGAAAACCGAATAAACTCAGCGATGCATAGACCGACATACACAAAAAAAAGAAACACGAAGGGAGCTTGTTTAAATATTTATTTTAACATCTTTTGGCAACTATCAGGGGCATTTCGAATAAGGAACAGAGAACCCAAAAATCTCTCTGGTGCTGGAGACCAGAGCTTTATGCATAGAGATGATAGAGTCAGAGTTTGGAAAGAGCCGCCTACAAGGGCGACCATTCATTTTTGGACATCTTTGCTATGCTACGCAAATTTTCCTATGCTCCATGTAGATCAATAGCTTCCTTGTGAGGCAACACATTAGGTAGACCGACGCCTGCTTGTATATGGAAAAGCAGCTACGAGAGCGGATGAATGACTACTTCAATGTCAACTACCGTTGGGGAGCTGCTAAAATCCCTGAAAGCCTTCGGGTTGTTTTCCTTCTGCTTAATAACCTCAGCAATCTATGTAGTTGTGGCAATAGAGCCATCCTCAAGGAACGGGGACGACAGCCCCATCTTGCCTAATTCGATGAAACTTCCCTGTATGCCATCTAGTGCCTTACTTAGAAAAGCCATGGCTGCCTTAGTGCGCTGGAAAGAAGAGTTATAATGAATGAATTTATTTGTCATTTGGGTAGCAGAGTCCCGATCCTCAATCCCCGCTCTGGCAAGGATTTGATCCGAGACGGAGTATAGCTTGTTGAGCAAGTCCCTCACCTCAGGAACCTTCTCCAGGATGAAATGTGGGAACTACTCAATTGTGTTGTGGGCCTCTTGATTGAGCCTTGATGCCTTGTCGATAAATCAGAGGGTAGGCTGCAGTGTTAGGAAAAATGACTTGACTTTCTCCTAGTGAGAAATGTATAATTGCCTAACCAGCGAAATGACATTAGGTTGGGAAGGGGAAGGAAATAGAGAGGCTTTAAGCGAAGAAATCTCTGTGTCTCTTGAAATAAGGGCCTTAGCTAATTCTGTCTTTTTCCTTTTCTCGGACACCAGCTGCTCTGCATAGCTACTCATTTCTTTATTCCAATTTTGCTCAGCTCGAGAGTGGTTCGCTGATTGCTCTTCTAGAGAAGCCTTCATCTTTCAGAGTTCCTCCTCTATTTTATCCCTCAGGCCTTTAAATTTGGCCTCTTTCTCCTGTTCTCTTTGCTCATACTGCTCTTGTAGGAACTTCAACTCCTCACCCTTTTGTGCCATCCCCTGACTATGCTCAAGGCAGATGCGTTCAAGCTCCTCCTCTTTTAACTATAGGCTCTGTCGTGCTTATTTGTTCTTTGCAACTTTTTTATTATGCTCGGGTCAGCAACCTGGGTTTTCACAATTTCTCTCTGAAGCCTGTCTCTCTCATTCTCTGCTGTCAGCACCCTTTCAGTCATTCAGGAAATATCTGCCTCTAAGGATTTCTCCTTTGTTTCTAGAAAACTTACCCTTTCCCTAGCTGCCCGGAGTTGCTCATCCTTTTTCTTTAACTGGCGACCGATTTTGTGGAAGTCAGAAGTGACCACCCGTTGCATTTTCTCCATGATTTCGACCTTATCTTGTGGCCGAGCTACCTTCATGTTGAGTCCAACAGCATATATCTCATAGTCTTTGGGTTGCATTTATCCCCGAGGCTTGCTTACCCTTGGGTACATGGTTGCAAATTTTAATTCTTGTCTGACCTCATCATACAGAGCTTGTACTCTCAGCTCGGCGGGAGCATTGTCATCCTTTTCCTTGCGTTTCCTCATTCTATTCCTGCATGCCTCCTTTCCACAATCTATCTGTGCTATGAATTTGGCTGGTGATGAAACTAGCCCACCTGCAAAAGGAGCACCAGAAGGAAGGGCATAGAGATAGGTAACCTTCATAGGCGCATGCATTTGCTTCTTCTAGAGAGTGACTATTTTTGGAGGAAAGTGTGACACATTCCATAATTTGGTCTGGGTACTATCAGCAGGGCTAGGCATCTGTGGTGGCTGAATCGGGGATTCAACCATAAGGCTTATTAGGTGGGATAGGGGAGTTGCTAGCGGGGTGTCAGCTTGTTGCAATGGAAGAGGATCAGTAAGCATAGTGGAAAAAGAATGGGCGTCGACAGGGGGAACATTTTCTAAAAGTGAGGTAAGGAAAGTTTGAGCGGCAGCGATAGGCGTAAGAATACTCAGAGGAGTAATTGCAAGCAGGTGGGCCTGCGAAAACTAGGCGAATCCAATCGGATGAGTTGGACCAAAAGCAAAAGGTAGAGGGCTCGGACTTATGGTAGGAGTCACTAGTAAAGCAGGGGCGGATACAAAGGAATGAGATGCAAGAGAAGAAGGAGAAAAATATACATGTTGACTGGTCGGTGGTGGTTCTAGGATCGTTTGTGACTCCCCCGCAAACTCCGGTATATGGCTAGTAGCGGGTGTTTCTCCTCCGGTGGGCTCTTGCAAAACCCCACCAATAATATTTTTTGTGCGTTACCTTTTCGTAGGCAGACACTCACTAACTTCAGCAACTAAATACATCTGCTGAGGCGTTAGCCTAGCTGGTTTAGTAGCCCAAGTCAGTGTATGTGAGCCTCTTGATATATTAAAGTGTACGTTCGTGGCCACATAGGCGGCATGCTTAGAGACCTTGCCCCCTTACGTTGAGGAGGATGATGCCGCCGCTTCTTCTTTATGCTCCTCAGATTCCTCCCCCTCTTCACTCCTATCAACACTAGAGTTCGTACTAGGGTAGCCTTCCTTCCACCATCTTTCAAATTTCTAGTCATCCTTTAGCTTATTGTAAGGAGCATCCAACTGTGCTACTTCCTGGCGATATTTTCAAAAAGCTTTTATTTTTTCATCACTCCATTCTTCATTCTTCTTCAACTTGTTGTACATGTTGCACTCCATGGGAACATTATCCTTGGCCATAGCCACAGAAAAGTAGAACTTGTGCCAAGGGCTTCCAGTGTCCGACGTAAGGATTTGTGCTAATTCAACAAAATCCTCATCTCTATCCATCCGTGGATTACGTCGCTTCTCCCAGTATGGTCGAGAAACATGAGTAACCTTCATATGTGGCTCGAGAAGGTCATTGAAAGGGTTATATTCCCACTTATTGTTTACCAGTACCAACCTTAGATGTGTCAGCTTGTCCTCTAAGAATTGATGCAATATTTTTTTCACAAGAGTCACCGACTTGAAACTCTTCAGACAAGTGAAGAATCCTTTCCTCTTGACCCTTCCGCTATTACAAAAAGTAAAATCAATGACACACACCTACCGGAACATTTCCAGCATAAGCACTCTATCCGTGATGCAATCTAGGAGCAGGAAAGGTTTGCCAGTAAAACCCCGCATTCGAAGGATTGTAAAATCCCTGCCTAAGAACCAGTCACAAGTAGGGGTGTAGCTCTGCATAAATCCGGTCTGCTCTTTATCAAGCTGAACAATATCACCTTCTCTGATTAAATCATTCAAAACTGGGGCTATGAAATAGTCCACAAACGCATAATAGTCATATGATGCGGAAAGGAAAGGTGTCCATGTAGACACTGACTTCCTTTTATTTTTCTCATCAAAAATTGATAGCCGAAAAAATCGGATGAAGAAATCTAGATTTTGATGCAAAAATATGTGGACCAGGTAGGAAAGAAACCTAAACTTCTTCTCCGCCTAATAATTCTCAATTTGCTATTTCATTTCTTCAACCATGAACTCAACAAAATTATACCAGAAGAGTTCATGCTACTTGTGAAATTGCATTGCTAGTCCCAGCTAAAAGCTTTCTATCTTCTCATCAGAGTCTCATCCGCAAACAAATGCTAGCATAGACATGGCATCTTGGAGATCATCGCGGAATGCACCACGCGACAAAGGGATACTTGGCGCTTTAGTGACCATGATATCTTTCTTACCAGTCTCTTCTAACAAGAACTCTGAGCTAGTTTTCATCTTCCTCCATATTTTCTCTCCCTTGCTTGGGCAAAAGGGTTTGATAGTCTCATTCCTTTTACTCAGATTTGGGATACATAACATGTGTCAGATGGCCTCTAGACTGATATGCACCCTTAAGTTGTGGCCTTCAATGTAGTGTGTATCTAGATTATAGCACTGAATAGCAACATCAACCACTTTTGGGAAATAGTGCACCAATGGGATCATGTATTGTGGGAGACCACTATACCAGACTCTACTTACCATGGATTGGTCTGCCCTTGGTGCTGATAACCTTGCACAAGCTGCCTCTCTTAGGGACTTAGGGTTTTTCGCGAGCATTGGGTCATAGATATTGTCCCACTTTTCTCCAACCTTTTTTTGGTTACTCTATTTCTTAGGTCTATCTAGCTCCTCCATGTAGGCTCTTCTTGTTTTGCTGGGTATACCAGGTGTGGAATATGCCACATCCTCATAATATACACCTCTACTTAAGAATGAATAGCCGTGAATAGTTCCTAGCTAATTTTCTCCTACATTGGCTGAGTTGAAGATTCTAACATCTTCTTTCTCTGATGATTTTGTAAGCTTCTGGTTGACTGCGACTATGCTTGCTCTAGATAGATAGAAAACAACTCTGTACTTCTCCTTGCATTTGTAAAAGATTTTGAAATATTAAGCTTTTTCATATAATAATAGCAACTTTTCCCAAGGTGGTAGGCGAAAGCAAGCCTTTTGCATTTAATTCGGCATATACCGTTAATCTTGCAACTCATGCAAGATGAACTGATTGCTATTCCGAGGCGGCCGGATTTCATTATTACATTTGGGCAATCGTGTGATACTCCCTGATCTCCTTGGAACTTGAGCCTGCAACTGGCTTGCCAACTCTACATTAGCATGCGTTGGAAATTAATATCCTAGTCAGAATGATTACGCCAAGCAAATGATCACCGCCTGAAAAAATATGAGTATCACCTTGGGCTTTGGGACGCGCTTGAGAGATGACACAATACCATACGGCCATACGTCTCTTCACCAACAAGCACCACCTTTTTAAAACTAATTAATCAACTTCATTTAATTAAGCATGCATCGAGCCATGCTATCATGGATGTACTGGCCCGAAAATGTGAGCAAACGCAAAATCAGCTTTCAAGATAGCAGCTAGCATAACATCAAATTTTTTAGAGGTGGATTAGCATGTGCCTTGTCAATTTTTCTATAAATAGGCCAATAGATAGTGAGCAAAACATACTTAGCATTTAAGAAGTGATAGGTCAGTAGCAGAGTGTTTAACAAGTCTTTTCATAGGTTAGGTGGTAAAACACATTCGACATTAGCTCAGAAGCCTAGGAATAGTGTCAGAACAATGGATACCCCCATTCGTCTAACCTCGTATAAGTCACAAACTATGTTCCTAGGTGAAATTTCAACTAGGAGGCTGAAAAGGATGACAAAGAACAAGCATTCTCTGGTTCTGGTGGCCATTAAGTGGGTGTTAGAAAAAGATTGCATAGAATACGAGGATAAGTATCGCGTGAATACCGATGTATGCTCCTACTTTGTAGCGTCCATGTTGGACATTTCTCTTCCCCGACCATTGATCCTGAAGCTGGTGAAATAAATATTTCTGAAGAAATACCTGAAAGGTCTTGGTGAGGTCGTTGCGTATGTTGCCTATGGGATAGGTCTACCAATAGCTAGCAACCTGCGTCGCTATATTGAAGAAGAAGCTATCATCATTTGGCTGCCATTTCTCAGTAGATTCTGCCTATAGACCCGTGACCAGCACCAGTAGAGGGTTACTCAGGTCCTAAACTTCCTATTTTGGAGCTACAACGTGATACCTTTCTACGACGTAGACTGGTATACTGACTTCAGGAACCTGGTGTTTCCACTGCCAGTGGTAGTTGTGCCGAATGATACTGCCAGTACCGCTGAGGAGCCCGCGGATGAAGAAGAAGTGGACACTGCAGTGAATGCATCAATTGCTACCAGTCATGCCTTCGGATAGACAACCCCTTTGCCTGCTGTTCAAAATGTAACTCTCTTTGTTGTATATAAGCTTGATAAAAGGCTATCATATATAGTATACCTCAATATGCTTGTATATTTTGAAATACGGTCCCCCAGCCATTTTGTAACCAAAGAACATATATATAAATATATATCTCCCATTTAAAAGAAAATCCATGCTCTTTCTTGCTTTTGTGTTTAAATTTTTCTGGGTTTGCAGGTTTTATATGCTATTTCTCCGTACATGAGTGTATTTTGCGTAAAGCAATTCTGGTGTTCCACCCACCAATGATAATGAGTAATTTCATAGAAATACAAACTGATTTTAGAAAAAGAACCAGCCAAACAAATGGGAAAGAAAATAAAAGTGCTATTACATATGTACAAAATAGAGTTTAATCCCTAATGGAACAACTTAAGATGAATCCCATTGACTGGGATTCCTAATGGTTCCTGTTCCATACTCTCCAGCTCAAAAGCGTTGTGTTGTTTGCACCAAATTATTTTAAAGGGTCCATCCCATAGGCTATCAAACTTACCGTGCTAACCTGGCTTTGCAGCCCTGCTGTCATGTTTTAGCACTAAGTCTCCACTTTTCAGACCTTGGTCGGAAGCTTTCTTGTCAAACCATCATTTGACCACCTGTTGACGATTTGTCATTGCCATTAGGGAATTCTCCCTTTTTTCTTGCACTTCTAGTAGTTCAGCGAGCTGAACCTCCATGGCTTCATTTTGTTCTATCTCGAGAGATTTCAACAATTGTATTGCCAGAATTTCCATGGAGATGGGTAACAGTGCTTCTTTCCTATATACCAACTCATAAGGTGAAGTCTTAAGGACTTGTTTAGGAGTTATGTAGTTTTCCCAAAGCACTTTTTGGAGATTCTTATGCCATTCCCTCTGGTGCTCTAAGCCAACCTTTTTAAGGAGTCGGACTAGACTTTTGTTCATTGATTCTGCTAGACCATTTCCCTGTGGGTAATAGTTTGATGATGTTTTAAGGAATATGCCATTCTTTAATGAAAAGTGACATACCTTTGTACCTAGAAATACTCTGGCATTGTCTGAAATGATCATTTTCAGAGGGCTGAACCTTCTCACCAGTGCTTCGAGGAAATCTACAATCTTTGTTTCTGTTGCACCCTTAAGGGGAACAACTTTCGTCCACCTTGTGAAGTAGTCCGTAGCGGTTAGAATCCACTTATGTCCGGCACTAGAAACCGGGTTGATCATTCTAATGAAGTCCAGGCCCCATTGGCAAATGGTTCATTTGCCCCTATAGGTCTGAGGGGCATTGCTTAATTCTTCCTTCTATCAGAGAAGAACTGACATTTTTTACAAGCCCTTACTAGAGAGTGAGAGTCACTGAAAAGTGTAGGCCAGTAATAGCCAGCTCGCATGATCTTGATGGTGGTAGTTTTGGCAGAGAAATTTCCACCCTCGTCACTATTGTGGAATGCGTCAAGGATCCTCTATGCCTCCCCTGAAGTAACGCATTGCAGGAGCACACCATTGAAATTTCTTTTGATAATGACTCCTTCTATTAGTGTATATCCATGATTCTAAAGCCGGTAATACCTTCTTTTTTAGGATGATAGGCCTGGCGGATACCTTCTGGTTTGCATGAAGTTCATTCTATCAGTCAACCAATCATCTTTTGATCTCGATCCATTTATCAAAACGAGCTCTAGCTGTTCCTCCTTGGCAGACACCTCCTCGTTCTGTGCCACATACTTGCACAGTCCTCTGCCTTTAATAGTCTTAGTAGGCCTGACCTCGATGTCATATTCAAGGATCTTGGTGATCCAATTAGCCCTTTTTTCTGTGATTTTCCTTTCCATTATGTATTCACGCACACTAGAATGTGTGACATATACTAGAACTTTGTTGCAGAAAATTAGATGGCAGAATTTTTTAAGTCCCTTTACTATTGCAAAGGCCTGTCTTTTGACAAAGTTATAATTCGCCTCATATTTTTTTAGGGTTTAGGAATAGAAAGCCACTGGGTGTTCCCCTTCTTCTGCATTACCCTTTTGGGTTAGAACGGTAGTAATACTGGACTTGCTACTGAAAGCATACATTATAAAATCTTTGGATTGATCTGGATTAACCAGCACCAGGGCTACGGAAATCACTTCCTTGACCTTTTCAAAAGCCTCCCGAGCTTCTGTTGTCCACTTGAAAGCTTGATCTTTTTTCAGCATTAGGGTGATCGGCCTAATCATTCCCTTGAAATCGGAAATAAATTTGCTGATGAAATTTACTTTTCCCAGAAAAAACTAGACACGTTTCTTATTTATCGGAAGGGGAAGTTATTTAATAGTCTTTACTCATTCGAGGTCAATTGAAATACCTTCTTTAGACACATGTCCTAACAGCTTACCTTGCGACACTCCGAATACACATTTCTTCGGATTCAGGGAAACCCCAAACTCCTGACACTTTTGAAAAACTAATTCCAAATAATTGAAATGATCATCTTTAGATTTAGAGAACACAGTAAGGTCATCCAAATAGATTAGAATAAACTTATTGATCAGTTTGCTAAATGCGATGTCCATTGCCCACTGGAATGTCAGCCTTACATTGGATAAGCCAAAAGGAATTTTAGCATATGCAAATGTTCCCCACTTGGTGGTGAACGTAGTCTTGTCCTGATCTTCTTCTTTAACTCAAATCTGGTTATAGCCAGAGAAGCCATCCAATAGAGAGAACATTTCTGATCTACGACAGTTTGTAGGATTGACTCCATACAAGGCAACAGATAGTGATCCTTCAAAAATGCTTTGTTGAGGTCTCAGAAGTCCACACATAAGCGGATATCACCATTTCTTTTTCAAACTAGTACCAGATTTGATACCCAAGTACTATGTTTGATTGGGAAGACAATACGTGAATCAATGAGCCTGGTTAGCTCTTGTGCCATTAGGGCCTCAACTTTAGGGTTGACTGGCCTCTGTTTCTGTTGAACTAGTTTTGCATCTTCTGTTAGCTCAATAGTGTGCTGAATGATGCTAGGATCATAACCCTCCAGATCATCGTAGCACCAGGCCACTACTCCATATTTTTCGTAGAAACTGATAAGCCTTTCTTTATCTCAGTGTGGGATATCTTTTCCAACCCAGAGATTCCTACCATCAGAGACCAGAAGTTCCTCATAATCACTTTTGTCTGCTACGAACTTCTGCTTATCATTTTGGGCGTCATTACAATCAAAAAAGTTTTCGAGAGTAACCAACCCTTTCGAAAGTTTATTTGATTTGAGCTACATAATTTGTCCTTCATAGGCCTCGGCGATCTTTGGTTGAAGCTGATCGACGAACTCCCCTGAGTGCTAGATAAACAAAGCGATGTGTTCATCACTTTCAAAGACTTGCCAACTCTGATCGTTGTCAGGGATCGCTGGTTAGACAAGCACCCGCACTGAATATTTGTTTTGAAGCAAGTTAGAGACAGGATCAAACTGAGTGCCAATCACGACCATATGGTCTGCCTCGCTATTCCACCTTCGGGGAATGGTCTAAATGTTGAAAGCTTCGAAACCCTTGATCAGGTCCTAGATTCGATGCTGATAGGATCTCATGCAGACATTCTTTGCTGTAGAAATTCCTTGGACCTGATTAACTACCAGTTCGGAATCTTCGAACACAATCAATTGCTTAATGCCCATTCATTCCGCAAGGCTTAGGCATTGGACTAACCCTTCATATTCAGCCTCATTATTTGAATAGGAAAATTTAAAGCGGAAAGACCTCAACAACTTTTCATCCTGTGGGGATATTAGACATATCCCTGCTCCAACACCTACTTTGCTTCTTGCTCCATCAAAATACAATGTCCATAGCTCATTTACTTGGTTACCGTCAGATTCTTTTGCAACCTTTCAAAGAACCTAGTCTTCGTCATAAATTACATATGTGCCCAATCCTGTAGCATGATAATTCCTGAAAGGGTCATTGCTTATGTCCTTGCTCAAATGACCATCTTCTTTATCATTCCGATCTCCACTCACCTTCTCTTCCTCTAGCAATTCAACACTACACATTTCCTACTTAGTGATAGAAGTATGCGCCCCTTCAAAATTGATTAGGGCCTCATCTGTCACATGTTCAGAATATAGGGCCTCTGATTCTATCTTCATTTTTGCACCATGTTTGGTCCTAAGTATCAGATGTGACCAATCTAAAGACAAATATCTGCCCACCTTTGAAGGAAATTCTCAGGATAGACAGAGACCAAACATAGAAGGAACATCTATGATCACTATGTCCTGCAGAACTGTGATGCTTGGGTAGGCAAATAGAGTTAACAGAAGCACTTTCATGATACCTATGGTTTCAACTCTATTTCCATCATGCTGCATCACCCCTCTTTTCATAGGTTCATATGTGAGGACCAAAGCTTTAGCTATCTATTTAGGCATAACCATCATACTAGCGCCAGAATCAATCATAGCATTGTGTAATAGCTTTTCCCCTACAATGAGAGTCAAGAAGAAGGGTTGAGGTTTCAACCTACCTCTGTCATCGGCAAGAGATTCCTTTGTATCGTTTGCAAGCACCTTTGGTGGCTGTATGTGGCAACTGACCTCTACACTGGCTGAAGGCTCTGTTAATGCTGGGTTGACCTCCTCTTGAAGCACCCTTTGTAATAGCGTCTTTTGTTCTAGGATAGCTAGGATGTCCCATAAAGACACATTAGCAGATGATTTCTTCAATTGCTCTACAACATTAAAAGGTGGCAAACTCGGTGACTTTTTCTCTTTAGTTCTTGCTATAATAATCTCCTTCCGTGGTTGAGAAGATGAAGGGATGGTCTGAGCATTGGGAATTTGATCGGACATGCCTTTGCGTTGTGGATTGTTTGGGTGTGAAATAGCAAGCTTACCTGTGAATCTCCTCTTTGAGCGTATGTTATAGTCAGATTGCGCTTGCAGTGTTTTGGATATGAATGCATCATTACCAAACAGCGTTTCCTCATCTTCCATCTAGGAGAAGAGCGCATGATCAGGAGAAATATCGAACTCTTGCTCTAAAGACATTCCTTGCATTTGTGCAGTAAGGACTGCACTCTCCATTAGCGAGGCATATGCATATCCTCCATTTTCTGCTATAGTACCTTGACTGCGTTGCTCTACCACCTTCTGTTGTAAGTTGCCACGTAGATAATTTTGGGGCATATGTGCATCGTTGTAGGGGAAGCACCATGGATTGATGTCATCAATAAGATTGTTTTGTCCAGCGGTTAATTCCCTACTTGAGCTTGAAGACACTCGTTAATGGAGAAGGCACCGACACTATTTCATTTGTAGTCAAAGTTGGTGGATTGGTGTGAGGTGCACCCTGATATTGATTTTGTTGATAAGTAGACCGCCCGCCTTGATATTTTTGCTATGCGGGCCGTGCGGACGTTGCTTGGTTCCGCTTGAGAGTTGTTATATTATTTGCCATAGTTCACAACATCTCTTTGAGGTCGCTTATTTCATCCTTGGAAGAACCCGACATGGAAGCCAAGTTTTCAGGAGCGGCCACATATGAGTACATTAATTGGGCAGTTGTTGGCACACTAGTCAATGCGGCCTCTTGTGTAGAGGTTGACATTTTAGGAAATATCGGCATAATGGGTTGAGGAGGCAATTTTCCACAATCTATCAAATGATTCTCAGCTTTGATAGCGGTAGCATAAGCATTTGGTAGAGTGGCTCCTCCCAAAGACTTGATCATCATACAAATGTTGGGATTAATGGACTTTAGATAAAATATGAATGCCAATTCTGGAGTCGGGCGGATAGTCATAGGAATCCTCTACCAATTTGAGTGAAATCGGGCATTGAAATCCATTAGAGCCTCCTGGGGGGCTTGTCTTATGATGGATAGCTGATAATATAATGAAGAACGATCTCTGTCATTTGAGAACCTTTCATAAAATGGATCTTCGAGCTCATCCCATGTGTGAATTGAATTAGGAGTCAGCATTCGGTACCAATCTAGAGCCTTGCCTTTGAAGGATGCGATGAGGAGCCTTAGGGCTACATTCTGCACTATAATACCATGTACCAGACAAACATCCGCTACATCCTGCAAATGTTCTGTTGGTGTTTTTGTGTTGTCTCCGACAAATTTGGGGATAGCTTTCAGGGCCAAAACCAGGATAGCGCTCCAAATAGCTGTCGCTACTGGGTCTACCAAGGGACTTCCAACATCCCATGCTATGTAGTTTATGTTTGTGGCTGACAACATGGTAAGAGGAAAGGGCGGTGGGAATGGAATGATTACCAACTGATTTGCAGCCTGGACTGTCCCTAGTGGAGGTACTAGTAAACCTAGGTTACTTGCGGTCTGGGATCTAGTTACAGGCCGATGGCTCATACACCCCTCTATAAGAAAATTTCATTAGTTTGGGTCCCACTGGGCATGCCAAAAAAAGAACAAAGTGTTGATGCCAAAAATTGACGAGGTAATAGTGTCTTATGGGAAACTCAGTTTAAGGGGGACCCTTTGCGCTAAACTAAGTGACCTTTGAATTTTTAGAGAAGCTGGTTTCTTCTATAATGAGTTTTGGAAAGGGAAAAGGAAGCAGATATAATGAAGCAAAGTCTAATCTAAGGCGATGCGCCAAAATTACTGATGGGCATGATAAATCATAGACTTAAGGGCCTGAATTGTGTCGTTGCATTCCAAAATGTTAGAGATTTAAAACTATAGCATAGACAATTCATCTATTGACATAAAATAATATTACATACATCCTTGCTACTAAGAAGAGTCATTAGACATGATTTAGGTAAGCAAGCTTGTATTCAACATATACAAAAGTCTTTGAAATGAAATGATTAAGAGAGTATAGAGCACAGTTTAAAGTTTAATCAAAGCATGAAAAATAGAAAGGCCGAACAATTGGCATAGTCTGACAGTTTCTTACAAATAAAAATAGTAAAAGAGGCCTGGTATCTTTTGCTAAAACTAGCATGTTTTTCTCAAAAATCTTGGACCCTCTCTCATTGACGGAGAGAGTATAAATAACAGGAAAAGAAACCTCCCACCGCCCTAGAGAACTGTAACAAAAAAGATTCCACAATCCCCTGCAATGATGCTAGAATCAGAAGATTCCCAAGGCCGCTACAATGGAATTGAGCTAGAACACAACATCCAGTCATCCCAAGTGCAAGTGCATCCTCGTAATGATGGTGGAGGTCCTAGCCAGGCTCGAGGCGACAAGTGTTATCCACCTCTACAAATGACCATGATGAGCAGCACCCAATAGCATTATCTCCTTCAGTTAGCCCGTTGTCCACTCCATAGATTAGTCGCAAGGCACGTGGTAGTTTTTTGCTACCCGCATGAAACCTTCTCCCATTGCTGCCGACAGATTGCGAAGATGCAACATGTGTCCAATGGGCAGATATCTTTATCACTACGGAGGGAAAGTTCAATTAGCTTGTTGTCAAGGAAGTGTGGCAACCTTTCACTGCCCGCAATTGTTTATTTCATCCCCACATAAAAAACCTATGATCTGCCGCCACGTAGCATGATGTAGGACCCTTTGACACTTTTCAATAATCACGGCCCCACAGAAGCACTCTGCAACCTGAAGAGTCTTAAGGAAATAAGAAATAAAAACCTCCCACTAGTGTGACACGTGGACTTTGAGTGCAGCTCCTTAGGACCCGAAAAGAAAGCTGCTACCTGAATCTGAGAAGAGTATGTACGTAGAGTGGTAGATGAAAAACTTGATGGAAAGCCGAATAAACTCGGCGATGCATAGATCAATGTACACAAAAAATAAAAAGAAACCCGAAGGGAGCTTGTTCAAATATTTATTTTAACATAACCAAAAGGTGATATCCAACCTCCATACTATTGATCACGATGTTAGTCGTACACCAACAGTGTAGATAAATCCTCACAAATAGACCACAGGAACCTATCTTAAAAGATTGAACTAGGACAACCTAAATCTTAGGCTAACTCAGCTTAATCCCAAGGCTCGTTTATGTCAAGTATTGACCACACTAGGTTCGCATCAAGGTTCATTGTGATAATGCTATTAATCACGAGGGGTAAATGGTTATTTCTGGTTCTCAAAGGAATCATAAGGATAGGTAAAAGATATTCTCGGTCTGATCATTAGACAATTTCATGATATCAACATATTTGCAATAACATTTCATGAATTTCAAATAAATTTTCTTTCACTTAAGTAAATTTATCTTTAAGCATTCAACAATATTATGGAATCAAAATATTTGCAATAATATTTCCATTCATTTATATCTGTGTGAACCCCAACCTTGGTACCTACAAAACAACAAGAATAAACACCTCAAGTTAGATATTGCAAGCCAAACCAAGGATTCCCCATGAAATCCATTTGCAAATTCAAAATAGGAAAGAAAATGATGAAAATCACAACATAAATGACAAAACTAAATTGAATCTTAATTTAAATAGCAAACACATGATCCCATGGGGGAATTACTGCCAATTTGATGTGAAAATTGGCCCTTTCCCAATTCCTATGATGAAATCTTGATATGTTGAAGATGATATTGATCCACTTTTGATGAAAGATGAGAACTTCAAGCCAAATCTACAAAAAGCCTGGCTAAAAATTCAATGATGGATGGAAATGGCTAAATATTTTAGCATGTTAACTTTGCTTGGATTTTGGATGATGAAAGGAGGATATGAGCTCCTTATTTATAGGATTTTAAGATGGATGAATGTCCAAATTTGAGCAATGTGGGACTAACATTCATCCAATGATATGATGCCACTTGTCAAGCTATGAATGGATGAAGGATGTGCAAGATTTGGGGGTTTGTGCCAATAAATTCCAATATTTGAAATTCAAATTTGTTGAAATGACATGCAAGAGGGATGGGAAAATGCAATAAATACCACTTGGCTCAAGGAAAAGGACATGTAAGATGAAGTTATTGCCTTATTGGATGTACATGTTGACTTGAAAATTTTGAATTCAAATTGAGAGAATATTCCAAAAAATGCCTTGTGAGGAAAATAGAGATTTAATAAATGAATTAAATCTATTTTCATGTGCAACTTGCATTATCTAGAGGATGTGACATGAGATGAGATTAAATTAATCAAGGGTTAATTAATTTAACGAGAGAGATTAGATGATGTGACCTATTTGACTTAAATTTATGGATTTATTTAAATCAAATAAGAGAGGAATATGACAAGAGATTAATTAAATAAGGATTTTGGTTTTAATTAAAAGGGATGGTGTTAGATTAAATAAAATAAGGTTTTAATTTATTTTATTTAATGGATAGACTTTAGAGATTTAATCAAATAACTTGATTATTTAATTAAATAGGGATAATTAGATCAGATGGATTGATTTAATTAACAAAAGAGATTGACTTGATTAGATAAAATGATTTATTTAATTAAGAGAGGAATATTGATGAATTTAATCAGATAGGGGAATTTGATTAAATGGTTAGACTGAGGGATGATTTAGGATGAAGCGATGTTAGTAGATCGGGATAGATTGTGTGATATCAATTTGTATATTTTTTATGTCTACAATATCTTTTTCTAGACATTTTTTGAAATTTAAACATTTCTTCTAAAATAAAGCATCAAAAGTACTGAAAAATTAAAATTTATCCTATGTATTATCCACGCATGCCTCAAGAATTAACCAAATCAAAGAAAACCATTCCATACATCACCAGACTACTTCACAGCTAGTCATAGAATGATGTGATATTTTAAAGAAAGGGGGTTTATTTGGACACTGAGTAGGTTTTGTATCCACCCTTAAACAACATAGCATACAGTCTTGTCTAGCAGAACAAACAACCAACTACATAATATTGCATACTAGGTGGTAGGTTTAAAATTAGCTTTGATATTTATTAGCTTATATGTGCATACAATTTTTAATCTAGAATGGAACAAAAAATAGTAAACTTAAAGAAGATTTGGTTCTCCGACATCCACAAATTTTGAACTTAAAAATAAAAGCAAAGCAATAAATGGCCTTTTATAGGAACAAGGCCCAAAAGTTTAAACAAAAGTCTATCAAAGGGAATCATAAACAACAAATCAAAAACTAGCACGTGGCAGACACCCATTGTCATTGGAATATTCCAAACAAAGTAAAAGCTTTGACTTCTTCATCAACATTAGTCTTTAACTCCAAGCTCCAGTATAGAAATGCTCTGCACAAAACAAGGCCATTGGTATTCTTCAAATTCCAGAACAAGGCACCTCCACTGGGCCTAGGAACAACTTGCAAAACTTATTTTGACAATATATTCTTGTGCTAACTTCTAGTATCTGGCATTCATTTATTCATTTCCCTATATCAGACTCTAAGTTTGTAAAGTTTTCTTCACCTTTCCTCTGCTAATACTCTCAAAAAGCAACCAATACTTGATGCATATGCTTTTTTGAAATTCCTTGAATTACCTTCCAGTTGTATTTGAGCTTGGTATAATCTTTTGATATTTGAAGGATATTTGCATTCCTCTGCATTTTTTTCATTTCATATTTGACCATGGCATTCTTGCACTATATAATTAAATCAATAATTTCTCTATTTAGTGAATGAATAGGGTCTTTATTCACTCTTTCAAGCCATTCCTTGAAAGATTTTACTTCCTTACAATCCTACCCTAGAGTCTAGTGATCACAATTCTGTCATGCTAGCATTTCAATAAAACCTTGATCTCTGTCAATCAATTAATTGCATCTTTCAATGACTTTCTCAAATCCTTACACACATTGTACTAAGGCGTCACCTTCCCAATTCACTTGTTTCTTCCATTTTTCAAACATCAGAACCTCTTTTTTTGTGGTTATCTTCTCACTTACCAATTCTTGGACATTTGTTTGAATAAGAGCCTTTATGTTTCACCTTTCAGCATTAGCCTATTTTTGCAAAAATCTACATTCTCCTTCTAATCTTTTAGAATTTTCACACCAACAATATTCCTCTTTATGCTTCCCAATTACATCTGTGATTAATTCTTCTCCTTTCCTTACCAAGCACTGCATCTATTCTCCAAACACACTCATTTTATGGTGAAATGTTGAGATAACATCCACTTGCTCCTTGGACATAAATACTAGATTCTAAGGAAATTTATCCTATGCTTGATCAGATTGGGTTCATGATTTTATAAATTTTTCCAGGTAGGCAATCCGTTCTTTCAACTCTCTTTTCTTTTGTTTACTTTTCTGCACCCTGGTGATGGTTGTCTCTAAATTCATTTTCATTTCTTCTAATTCCTTTCCCCAAGATGAATGTCCAACATTAATACTTGTCACCATGTGTGGACACCAATTTTTTTTCCCTTTTTCTTTGGTTGATTTGGGAATAATTAATGATAAATTGGACTTAATATCACCTTGGTCTATTGTTGTGAGGTTTTTTACAAATCCACATTAGGTCTTGGACCCTTACAAATTGACTAAAATGCATGTCTTGTAAAGGTGTTGTAGAGTGTTGTAAATCACTTTCATACTTTTCTAGACTTTTATTAAGAACTTAAGTCTAATGGTCCTCCACGCCCCCCCCCCCCACTTTTGAATAAAATATTATTTTATTTAAAAATTTAGCTTTTCCCTCTTCTTCTATAATTAAATAATTATTTTAATTATTTAATTATTCATTAGCCTTTTCTCTCTATAATTAAATAAATGTTATATTTATTTAATTATTTATCCTTTCTTTATCTCCCTAATTAAATAATTATTTTTAATTACTTAATGATATAATTTTTTCTCACCTTTCTTTTTAAATAAACAATATCAATATTTTATTTATTTCTCCTATGTTGGCCACCTAAATTAAATAATCTTTATTATTTAATTTCTCTTATCACCTCTTTTTTTGTGCCAATCTTATCTTCCACCTCAATTTTTTATCTATCCATGTCTTTCTTCGCTTAATTAACCTCCATCCTTGATTAAATTATCTTATAATTTAATCTTGGCCCTTGATCATGATCCTTATTCTAGTCATTCATTTAACTCTCTATAAAAAAGCAACCTTTAAACCCTAATTCATTAAGAATTCATTCTTTATTCATTCATCATTCATTCATATTGTCAAGTCAAGCAAGCAAGAATCAAGCATTTAAGATAGCATTCAAGCTCAATTCTAAGGCATTCAAGAGCAAGATTCTTCATTCATTGTTGGAGCAATTGGAAGATCCATCATCATGGAAAGTTTATAATTATATTGTTTCATGTTTCATGTTTCATTTTTATATTTCATCATTTTGGTTTAATTACCTAAATGGGGTTTCACCAAGGCAAACCCCCAATCCCTAACAATCAACATTTTCTCTCTCTTCCTTTTTGTGATTGCAGAATAGGTAATTGGATGGCTTGGACATGATTGAATAATAGGTTCCAAACTTGTTGAAATCATTCCCCTTTTGGAAAGGTCAAAATCTACACAAAAAGTCACTTTTAAGCCCAAATTCGATAGTTTTAGAACCAAAAACCTAGAGGAATAGAAAGTGTAGACCAAGAGCTTCTATTCCCACTTTTAGGTTTTCAGAAAAGACAAAGTGGACTAAATTTCCACCATTGGTGAATTAGTCACCTAGATGGCGTAAGTGTACTAGTAGGTTAAAATTCTAGAATCAATAGCATTTCCAGTCTTCATTCCCATCCTCAACACATTTCTAGATGACACATTCAGTTTTACAATTTTTTCTTTTGTTTCAAGATCATTTCTAGGCCATTTAGTTTACATTTGCATACAACATTATGTTTTCAAACATCTTGCATTTCATTGGTTTTGCATTAACAATCAATATCTTTTATCAGTTTATTACATTTAGGAAATTATATCTAGGCATATTTCATTCATATTTGCATTAGCCTTGAGTGGGGACATTGCAATGTTTGGCATACCTCTCCTTTTAGGTGAAAAACCCTAGACGTGTTAGAGAGTCGTGTGGTGCTAGAATATTTGTCCACACCCTATAATCCTTACATGCTATCTCTATTGGATGCTGATGATATGTGGTTGTCATTGATTTCAACACTCTTGGCATTAATGTCTTCAAGGTTGTATATGTCGGGGATATTGAGAAAATTGTAATAACATAAGTTGCAGTTTGTTAGTGGTGAAGTGAAGTTCAGCCTATTGGTTAGCTCAGTATGTTGATGATTAGAGGTTGTGGATTAAAGGGTTTTTTTTAGTATTTCTAGTTTATTCATGTTAATTTTCAGAGATCTACATGAATATTTGATCAAGTTATGAGCAATTGTGTTCTGATAGTCATTTTGTTGCTTCAGTTGGTGTTCCTAAATGAAGATGGTGTGATTCTAGTAAGTTCAATTCTTGTGGATGCTTCTCTGGTGATTCATGATGTTTTTGGATGTTTCTAGATCATGCTCTATCTATTTTTCACGTCCACATTGATCATTATGCTCGAGATTAGATATTTTCTCTTGCGTGTTCATGTTTTTCACATTCTTGGCCGACAGGGTGTTGTAGTGTGTTGTGGATCTTCGAGGAATAATTTTTGAAGGTGTTTAATGTTCAAGGATTTTTTTTTGGGTCTTCATTATGTTGTGGCTGACATTGGTCAATTCACATTGAAAATTATTTATTGTTTTGGGCTAATAGTTTGAATATGTTTTATTATTTTATTGAGGCTGACATGTAGCAATGTAATCTCTTATTGTAGATATATATAAGTGATTGTTTATTCCATTTAAAGGAATGCATGTATGAGACATGTGAATAATGTACTAATCATTATATGGCAGAAGCAGAGTGTGAAGAAGAGTGAGAAGAGTGTGGAGAAGTGTTCATGTGCTTAACCAGAATTGTAATTAGGCATTAGCAGATGCTATCTTCTCAATTCAAAATCCTATGGATATAATCTGAATGTTTTTGTAAGACAATGTGTCTTCTTTTGGGTAGTAATCCTTTCTGTATTTGATCATTGAGCTCTAGGTAGTGTGCTTGAATGCAAGTGCATTCCCCATTTATTTTTCTTTATACTTTTGACAAGGTATAATTTTGTGGACTAACCTCCACCGTGGTTTTTCCCCTAACAGGGTTTCCACATAAAAAATCATGGTGTTATGTGTATTTATGATATCTATGAATAAGGTTAATAAGTTTGATAAGTTTAAATTTTTGATACAACTAATTCACCCCCCCTCTTAGTTTTCTACCCTTGTGTTGCCAACAATTTGTATCAAAGCACGTTATTTGGAAGAAGTTTAATAGCTTGAGGATATCTGGGATGGTGACATACAAGAAGGATAGTCCAAGATTTGATGGAACAAATTATTCTTTGTGGAAGGCTGGAATGAAGTGTCATCTAAGATGCATTGGTGAACCCTTCTAGAATATTACAAGAATTAGGTATGTTATCCCACAGAATGGTCCTTCTACTACTGCTGAGATTAAGGATGTCAAAAACAATATCAAGGCTAAGGAAGCATTGTTAAGTGCATAGACTGATTATGAGATGACAAATTTTTATGGATCTGAAGACTGCTTATGAGATTTAGAAAAAATTGGAAACTTTGTATGAAGGTGATACACATGTGAATGTTGGTAAGTTGCAAAGATTGAAAATGAAATATAAAATGTTGAGAATGGGTGATGATGAGAACATTAATTCTTTCATCCAGAGAGTGAAAGAACTTGTGTGTAGTATCAAATGTGTTGGTGGAACATTGGACGAAACATAAATTGTAGCCAAAGTGTTCAGATCCTTTCCTGTTGTATATAAATCCAAAGCTACTAATATTGAGGAGATCTAGACTGTGACAAATGTAACCAGAGACATGTTGATTGGTAAGCATAAATTTTTTTAGTTAAGTGAGTTTGGTGATGCTCTTCCTAAGATAGAATCTACATTCAAAGCTACTACCTCTGGAAAGGATAAGCAAAGATATGATCCAGGAGAAGGTTATTCTAGAAAGATATTCAAGTATGAGGAGGAAATGAGAGAGATTGAAGAAGAGGAGAGAAAGTTAGATGAGCTTGAAGCACGTATTGTCAAAATGGAAGCAAGAGGAGAAGGTAAGTATTAAGGGAAATTACCTATTAAATGTTTTTCTGGTAATAAGATAGGTCATTTTGCATCAAGGTGTTCGGAAATAGTTCCTAAGCCAAGACGTAATAAGAGTAGATTCCAAAGAAAGTGTTATTATGTTGTTGATGAAGGTGTGATAGATGATGAATTTGATAAAGGGAATGTAAGTGATGATGAATGGGTATTTATTGCCATCAAGGAAAGTGATCCTGTACCTACTGAATCTACTAGTTGCTCAAATGTGGAGAAAGCTCTAGCATCCAGAGTTGAAGAAAAAGATGAATGGGTGATTGAAAGTGGATGCTCTCATCACATGGTAGGTGATAAAAGAAAATTTGTGAGCCTGGAAAAGTATGATGGTGGTGTTGTAATATTTGGTGATGACAAAGCTAGTGTAATACATGGCAGAGGATCCATTTATCTTGATGGTAAGAATAATACCGATGGTGTTCTATATGTGGAAGGTTTGAAGCATAATCTCTTAAGTGTTGGATAGATGGTTGACAAGGGATACAATCTTCAATTCAATAATGGAAAGTGTAGATTATTGGGGGGTTCCAGAAATGTGATTGCTTCAAGTAAAAAAACAAAAGGTAACATCTTTCACCTGAATGCTACTAGTAAAAGTTGTTTGATTTCTCAAGTTGATGAAAGTTGGTTGTGGCATAAGAGAATGTGTCATGTAAACTTTGACAATATTATCAAAATAAGTTCTAATTAGGTAGTGAGAGATCTTCCTAAGTTGGTAAAGCCTACTAATACTATATGCAAGGAATGTTAGTTAGGGAAGCAAACTAAAATTTCATTTTGGAGAAAACAACATTGTTCAAATAAAGTGTTGGAGCTTGTTCATACTGATTTGTGTGGTCCTTCTAGAGTCAAAAGTTTACAAGGAGATAGGTACTTCATGTTACTTATTGATGATTACTCTAGATTGATGTGAGTTACTTTCTTAAGGGAAAAATATGAAGCTCTAGAGAAATTCAATATTTTAAGGCTATGGTTGAGATAAGGACAGGTTTGAATATTAAATGTTTGAGATCAGATAGAGGTGGTGAATTTTCTTCCCATGAATTTAATTATTTTGTGAAGAGCATGGGATAAAGAGACAATTATCTACCCCATGGACCCCTCAACAAAATGGAGTTGTGGAGAGGAAGAACAAGACAATTCAAGATACTGGAAGGAAATTTTCCACATATCTATTGGAGAGAAGTTGTGAGTACTATTGTTTACACCTTGAACTAGGTACAAGTCAAAGGTGATACTGGTAAGACCCCTTTTGAGCTATGGTCTAGTCATAAGCCTACTGTTAGATATTTTAAAATCTTTGGGAGTAAATGCTATGTCAAAAGAGATGAAGATATATGAAAGTCTTATGATAGAAGTGATGAAGGAATCTTTCTTGGTTATTCTACTAAGAGTAAGGCCTATAGGTGCTATAACAAGATATTAAGGAAAGTAGTTGAAGATGTTAATGGCAAGGTTGATGAAGACAGAGCTAGACCATCCAAAAACCGTTGATATGATTCTGATGATTAGAATAATATTTTAGTCATAGGAAAGAAAGTTCAGACTCAAAATCAATTTTAGATAATTCTGGTGAATCAAGAAAATCAAGAGGAAGGAACTAGTGAAAGTGTAGAAGAGAGATAACAAGAGCTAGAAGTTCAAGAAAATCCTTAGACTCTAAGTTATGTAAGACTAAATCATTTAGAAGATCAAATTATAAGTGATAAGAACAAAGGTGTTAAGAATAGGAAAAAAAATGTAGAAGAATACTGTTTGATTTCAAAGACTGGGCCTAATAGTGTCAATGAAGCATGAAAAGATGAACATTGGGTGGAAGCAATGAAAGAAGAACTATGACAAATTGAGAAGAATAATACATGGATTCTTGTTTCTAGACCTAAGGAGAAAAATGTAATTGGAACTAAATGGGTCTTTAGAAACAAACTGAATGAGCAAGGTGAAGTTGTTAGAAACAAAGCAAGAGTTGTGTGCAAAGGATATTCTTAGATGGAAGGAATTGAATTTGAAGAAATTTTTTCCCCTGTTGCTAGGATTAAACCTGTGAGACTATTTCTTGCTTATGCTGCATACAAAAACTACAAGGTTTATCAGATGGATGTCGAGTCAATATTTCTAAATGGCGAATTGGAAGAAGTGTATGTTGTGCAACCTAATGGATTTCAATTGACTAATTAGGGAGATATAGTTTACTGGTTGAAGAAAGCATTGTATGGACTTAAGCAAGCCCCAAGAGCATGGTATGCTAGATTGGACAAGTATTTGTTGAAGCTTGGATTTAATAAAGGTATTGTTGATAGTAATTTGTATTTCAAGATTGATGATGATAAATATTTGATTATTTAAGTCTTTGTTGATGATATCCTTTTTGGAGGAGAGGATAGTTTGTGCATGAAGTTTACTGATGAGATGAAAAATGAGTTTGAGATGTCTATGATTGGCAAGATGAAATTATTTTTGGGATTGCAAATTACTTAGCTAGATAAAGGGATCTTTGTATCTCAGTCCAAGTATGTGAAAGAATTACTAAAGAAGTTTGGTATGGAAGATTCAAAGCCAGTTGGTACACCTATGGTGATAGGATGCAAGTTGACACAAGATGATGATTCTCTAAAAGAAAATCAGAATAGATATAGTTCGATGATTGGTGGATTGCTCTAGGGTATGTGCAAGATCATCATGGAAAAAATAAGCCCTTAAGTGGTAAAAAATTCAAAAAAATCAGAGTTAGGCAACTTGACGTAAAAATTTGAATAATTTATCTATATTATTTCAAAAATATGTAAGAATAGAATTTGTATCAAATTGAATGTAGTATAAAAAATACTAGGTTTATTTAAAACAAAAAAAACAAACTATTTGGTGAAAATTTGAAATTTCAATGTAGTAGTACTTAAATTTCAAGGAAAAAAAAGAAGTAGGTGTTTGTCCACCACCCTAACCAAAATAAAATGATAATATTTTTTATAATATTTTAGTTATAAGTAGAGGACTCTGTCCTTATGTGATGCATATTTTTTTCTAATTTTTTTCCAAGTAAATAATTAATTATGATTTTTTTATTACAACTTTTAAAAAATATAAAAACTCGTATGTCTAACCACCTTAACTTGGTCAAAACTTAATGAAATTCAATTTTATTTTTTTAATCCTATATTATGCAAAGCATAGAATGTGACACATGTTTCATATTCAAAAAATGTGATCCCATTTGAAACCTATAGATTTTTTTCAATCAGCCTATCAATCTAAACTTTAGTCGTTATTCAATAGAAAATGAATTATAATTATTTATTAAATTCAAAGTAAAGCATAATTTATATTGGTGGAAAGTTGAGAATCTCCTTTAAAAACCCTTTTCATTTCATCAATTTTGGGTTCAAAAAAAAGTTGCCAGCCACATACCCTACACATACCCATCATATTGCCACTTTTTGGCCCATCATGATCCTGCACATACCCTCTATTTGACTCAAAATAGACCTGATATCATGAATGTTGTATGCATTTTTGTAATATTTCAAGTTGATCCTAAGGAATCTCATGTGACTATTGTGAAGAGGATTTTCAGATACTTGAAGGGGACAATTGATTTTGGGTTGTGGTATCCTAAAGATGATCATCTTACTTTGAGTTCTTTTACTGATGTTGATTGGGCAGGTGATGTGAATGACAAAAAGAGTACTAGTAGTGGTGCATTTTTCTTGGGTAAGAACTTTATTTCATGGTTAAGTAAGAAGTAGAATTCCATTTCTTTATCTACTGCAGATGCATAATACATTGCTACTGCTAATAATTGTACTCAAGTATTATAGATGAAATAGTTGTTGAAAGATATTAGAGTTGTGTATGATGAACCTATTGCTATATTATGTGATAATTCAAGTGCAATTAACATTTCAAAGAATCTGGTGTTGCATTCAAAGAACAAGCATATATATATATATATCAAGTTTTACTTTTTGAGAGAGAAGGTTCAAGTGAAAAAGAAGTCAAATTGGAGTATGTGCCTACTAAGGAATAGATTATAGATATCTTTACTAAACCATTTCCTAAGGATACTTTTGAGTATCTTAGAGGGAAGCTAGTGGTGGTTACCCCTCCTAATTAGAACTAAGATGCATTGACTTGTATTAGTTTGTGCATTTCATAGTCATAACTTGATCTAGATTGATGTTGTCGTGGCTGCTACTCAGGGGGAGTAGTCATATGTTTAGATATGTGGTTCAAAGCTTGTGTGGAGGAAAGAGATATTTTTCATTGATTTCAAAGGGGGTGGAGTGTCATGTAAAAAATGTGAATTATCTAGAGAGAAGAATTATACGGGGAGAAGTCATGTGAAAGAGTTGAGGAGAAAAGAGTCAGAACCTAAGGGGGAGTAAGTGCTAGCGATAGTTATGTTGATGGTATTTTTCCCATCATGTGTTACCATCAATTCCAAAGGGGGAGATTGTTGGATGTTGCTGATATGTGCAAGTTTTCATTGATTTCAACACTATTGGCATTAATGTCTTCAAGGCTATATATGTCAAGGATATTGAGAAAATTGTAATAAAATAAGTTGCAGGTTATCAGTGGTGAATTGAAGTTCAGTCTATTGGTTAGCTCAGTACATTGATGATCAGAGGTTGTGGATTAAAGGGTTTGTTGTCAAGTATATCTAGTTTATCCATGTTAAGTTTTAGAGATCCACATGAAAATTTGATCCAATTATGAGTAGTTGTGTTCTGACACTCATTTTATTGCTTCAATTGGTGTTCTTGAATGAAGATGATGTGATTCTAGTAAGTTTAGTTGTTGTGGATGATTCTATGGTGATTCATGATGTTTATGGATGTTTCTAGATCATGCTCTATCTATGTTGCATGCTCACATTGATTGTTGTGCTCACGATTAGAGATTTTCTCTTATGTGTTCATGTTTTTCATGTTCTTGGCCAACAGGATGTTGTAGCGTGTTGTGGGTCTTCGAGGAATTATTTTTAAAGGTGTTTTGTATTTGAGGATTTTGTTTTGGTTCTTCATTATGTTGTGGCCAACATTGGTCGATTCACATTAAAAACTATTTATTGTTTTCGGCTGACAGTTTGCATATGTTTTATTATTTTGTTGACGTTGACATGTAGCGATGTAATCTCTTGTTATAGATATATATAATCAATTGTTTATTCCATTTAAAGGAATGAATGTATGAGATGTGTGAATAATGTTATAATATTCAAAGGCAGAAGTAGAGTGTGAAGAAGAGTGAGCAGAGTGTGAAGAAGTGTTCATGTGCTTAACCAAAACTGTAATTAGGAATTAGTAGATGCTATTTTCTCAGTTCAAAATCCTATGGATATAATCCAAATGTTTTTGTAAGATAGTGTGTCTTCTTTTGGGTAGTAAGCCTTTTTGTATTTGAGTAGTGAGGTCTAGGTAGTGTGCCTGAATGCAAGTGCATTCCCTATTTATTTTTCTTTATACTTTTAACAGGGTATAATCTTGTTGACTAACCTCCACCATTGTTTTTCCCCTAACAAGGTTTCCACGTAAAAAATATTTTTGTTATGTGTATTTCTAATGTGTTGATGGTTTATGCTTTCATGGTTATTTATCAGATCTATGAATAAGGTTAATAATTTTGATAAGTTTAAATTTTTGAGACAACTAATTCACCCTCCCCTCTCGGTTGTCTACCCTTGTGTTTCCAACAATCTCATGCTTGTTTTTATCCACTATTAGGGTAGCTATATGGAGTGTTCTTCCTCCATCTACACTCTTTTTCATAACATAACATGTTTTATTTTTTCTCTTTGCATAGGTTTAAGAGTTTCCACTTCTTGCATTACATTTTTGAGATCTAGAGGCAGTAGTTCCACTTCCAACAGGGAGGGAAATTCCCTAACTAACCAATCAAGTGCATCTTCATTATATTCTAGCTCCGCAACATTTCTTTGTTCTTGATTTTCAGCATGTTCAATAAATTTTCCTTTTACATTCTCAGGCTTTCCTGTCACATCTTCCAGAATTGGAACATTTTCAATATTCATTCGCATGGATTCTAGATTACTAGGTTTCAACATGTCTCTTCATTTCCAAGACTTATGCTTTCCCATCCATCCATGTGCTCAAAACTAGTCCTTATGGAATCACTTTCTTTCTTTCCTATTACACAAAGATTCTCTTCATTGATCACCCCACCGTCCAAGGTTTGTGAAGGCTCTATGTTTGCACATTCAACCTAGTCTTCTCTTAAATTTTCAAAAACCTATGGTTGTTCAACATCATTTCTTCCACTTCCTAGCAAAATTTTGGAATCAATTGTATCTTCAATAGAAATATTATCAATAGGACCCTAGCTTTCAGTATCCCCTGTTTCCTTTTCATTAAGTATATAAGGTTTCCTACCTCTAGGGCAAGTGTTCCTCTTATGAATTCTTATTCTTCAATGTCTATAGGAATTGACCCTATATTCAGAATTTCTTCCACCATTGGTTGTACCATGGGACCATTGCGATGGAAAATTTGACATAACTTCTCTTATGTGTTACGTTGAAAAGGGCATTGGAAGGATTCATCTATCTCACCAATTCCAATAGTAACACTTTGTCTATTGGGTACCTGGGCAAAATGAAAATGCATCCTTTGAATCCTTCCACCCTGATCTAGGTGAAAGTGGTCAAATCATACTAAAATAATTCCAATGTATGTCATCACTTTAAAGAAATTGTTAACACCATGCTATGAGCAATTACTTTAAAGTAACCAAATGAAAATGCAAACAAGAAGGAAGACATGAGAGCCAGCTTGGAAAGCCCTATGCTAAGTCATATGTTTCTAAGTAAGGATACATCATGTGAGAGAAAAGGAAAAGAAAGGGGTTTCCCACAAAATGAAAACACCAAACACATAAGGGATCTATGGATTTGGGGTTAGTATGTTCTTTGCTACAATGTTTTTAGAAAGCTCAGAACTATCATCATTCCTTGAATACACATAGAATTGGAAGAATGACACAAAGAGAGAAAAAATAAAGAAAATCCTTTTGGGTCAACATGGAAGAGACATAGGATGTCTCAACGCCTTGTCTCATCCCCAAAACAAAAACAAAAGAAAACTGAAAAGGAAAATGAAAGCCAAAGAATAGATAATGAAAAATATTTTGGTTCAACATGAAAGAGACATGAATGTCTCGATGTCTTGCATCATCCCCAAAAGGGAAACACAAGAAACAAAAATGAAAGTAAAGAGAAAAGATCAATCAAAAGGTAAAAGTATACAACAAATAGAAGAATGAAGGTACAAATACATGAATGCACATAGAGAGAGAAACATCGAACAAAACATCATGGGGGATAACATTATGCACATGCAAGAAAACAAAAATAAAATGAAAAGTGATACAAAAGAAAAAGAAAATAAATAACAAACTAGTAAAATGCATGCGAGTCAACCATCTAGTAGGTCATCTGCATCCTAGTCTTGTTCAGTCTATGCAAAAAAAAGATCACTAGGGAGAGGTACAACATCAAGTGTTGTACTAGGAGAATCACCTGGTTCAACACATGGTGAATCGCTAGGTTTAGGAGGATTTCCATGGTTCTTGTCGTTTAAGCTCATATAAGAGGAAAATAACAAATTCAACTCATTATGCACTTAATCATTGATTTTAGTCATTTCCTCATCATCATCCAAGTTAACCATGTAATGTGAGGATGAATGATAATATCCATCGAAGTTGTTGGTCCTTGTGGTGGAGATATAACTTCTATTTGTTCTGGTAAAAGAAGAGGGTCATTGTTTATTGCTTCTGTCAAATTTGGATTTTTATTTTCAATTTTGTTCTCATCATTCATATTTTGAGCAATAGCACGATGTCTATGCCTACAGTCTCTAGCATTGTGGTTCCTTTTATTACGGTTTTCAAGTTGTGGTTGTGTAGGAGTGGGTTTTCAACCATAGGTTCCTTTTCTTCTTGTGAGGGAAGAATGGAAGAAACCATGGAAGGTTATTCAAACACTTTCTCTTTGGATTTATAAATTTTCTTAGGAGGCAGATTAGGACTTGTCTAGTTTTCTCTAGGTCTCTTGTAGGAAATAGGAAAGGGATTGTTCATGGGTGGTTATTGGTTTGTTGGAAAGGTTTTAGGTTCAACATTTTTTTCTTTAGATGGTGAAGGTTCAAGCATGGGTGGAGGCAAGTTCTCAAGGGATATTTTGGAAATGCATTTTTATTTGAAATTTTGGTAGGATAGGAAAAGGAAATATTCACAGGGTCTTATAGGTTCCATAGGCTTGGACCAAAAATAATCTGAGAAGTTTTCATGGGAAGACAAGGTCTAAAGCCACTATGGCTCACTTTGAATATTTCATTGCTGACTAGAAACTTAAAGCATTTATGGACAATGGATGGGACCACATTCATGGAGAAAATCCATTTGTAGCCTAACTTCACATGAAATTGGTGTGAATTAGATATGATAGAGTATGATACATTTTATTTCTTTGGTCCTACTTGTAAGGGGAGTGTGTTCGAGCCCATCATAACACGAGAAAAACCATCATGTGTTTTAATCCATGATTTTGATGTATCATATCTATCTTGAGTAAGTTCATGCAAATATAAAAGTTCTTCTATGATCACATTCTCTCCACAAACAAGATCAATTAAAATCCTAGGAGTGGGCTTGTTATTGATTCTGTCAGCTATGTAAATAGGACCATTAGTTGCATGTTTGATTGTTTCTTCTGACGAGATCAATTAAAATCCCAGGAGTGGGCTTGTTATTGATTATGTTGGCTATGTAAATAGGACCATCAGGTGCATGTTTGATTGTTTCTTTTGAAGAGAAAGTAATGTCAATGGTTTGTTGTTTACGAGGCTCGATGTCAACCACTCCTATCATTGTATCAATAGGAATTTTTTCATTAGTATCCATAGGAATCTACTCATCATCATCGATAGGACTTTGTTCATGATTTCTCATATTCTCATCATTTGTGTCAACATTCATCACATCGGTCTTAGTTTCACTAGCCTTAACAAATGAAATATTATGGATGGGCATGGGGTTGGTAAATATTTGCAAGTTTTTGTTGGGAGGTGCTACGAACTTATTACCTTTGTCATTTATGTCTCCAATTTGGTTATGATTGGAATCAGTGAGGTCTTGGACAAGATTTTTAAGACGTTTGCAATGTTCTTTATCATGTCCTTTTTGTTGGTGATAAGCAGAATTGGCATTGTGTTTAAATTTTGTAGGTAATTGCTTGCTAGGGTCAAGGGATCAAAAAAGAGGAAAGGTAAGCATGTCTTTGTTTAAAGTTTGGGTCATAATGTTGTGAAGTGTGTCAGGTAAGGGAGTAAATTATCTTTGTGGATCCCCAAAGATATAAGGATTACTCTTCTTTATAGTAGCTACTTGGGTATCAACTAGTTGGGTAGGTTTAGAGGTGGAATTTAGTTGAAGAAAACTTTTGTTTTTTTCTTCTAAAAGGTTGGTAAGTGTATTGGTTTGAAGCTTCATATTTTTCAGGATGGGTAGGGGTGGTTTTTGGTTCACTATTGGTTTGAAAACTCTAATAGTCTCAAAAGGAAGTGCATAAATGCATAAAGGAGGGGAATTTCATCATGGTGAGCTTATCCTTTATCTTGCTTTGTAAGTTTTATATGAACATATTTTGAAGATGGGAATCATTAATTTTCACACTGATTTGGGAATAAAATGATTGGTAGCGTGAAATAAAGTTAGTGAACTTTTCACCCTCATTTTGCTTGCATCTCATCAAACTAGCATATGTCATTTTATAGACCATGTGCACTTGGAAATGGTTGTTCATTGAATGAATGAATTGAGTTATTTGCTAATGTAGGAAAGTAATCCAAGGCAATGCATTTCAAGGACTGGGGAAAATTTTTAGCCAAGAGTTTGTCTTCAAGGATAAAGTCACTACACAAAGTAGTAAAGGAATTAACATGATTAGTAGGATCTCCCTTTCCTCCATATTTCTCAAATCTAGGGATCTCTATACCTTGTGGCACCGAAGTTCTTAATATCTTCAAGGACAATGGATTGCTCTTGACATAATATGAAGGTGGATTTTTTTAATTTTGATTTATGGTGGAGACTTGGCATTGAATGCATGAAAAAATTTGTAAGAGATGGTTAATGATGGGATAATTTCTTGTAGTGTGTGATGGAGATGAATATGGTGTGGTTATGTATCTGTTGGAAGGACTAATGAATGGATTGGTTACAAGAGGAGATAAGATTAGAAGCCACATAGGTATAAGGAGCACTAGTGGAAATGTTCAAGGTAGGAAGGATGCTACTAGTTGGTTGCATTGTTGTTGTCATTTGTGGATTGGTATAGGTTGGAATCGAGGTTATGGTTGAAGAGGGAGAAGTTTTATTTCTTCCTTGGCTTGGAACATTGTTTGAAGCTTGAGCACCATTGGTGGTGGGAGGAAGGTGTTTTTGAAATATTTGAGATAGGTTACTAATGACTTCTAATCCTTCATCACTTTCCATCATGTGGTGAATATTTTCTATGGTAGGTATAACAGTGTTTGAAATATTTTCAGTACTTGCACTATCTTGTAAATGGACTAAGTCTACTTGCATTTTCATTATGTTTTCTTGAGGAATATGGTCAACCATTGTTTGAACACTTGGCACAACACTTGTAGGTAAGGTAGGCATAGCAAAAGTGGTGTCAAAGGTAGGATCCATACCTAGTGAACCAATGCCAACACTAGAAGCAAGAGAGCTTGATAACCCAAGATCCACAAGGAGTGTCTTATCGCAAGATGCCATGAGTCTTGCACTTCATCTAACCATAGTATTAGTAGTAGGACACCAAGTACTACAACTCATACGATGAATAAACCACAAAAAGTGCAATGAACACAATCTCATATGCTTACAATTACACTTGAAATGAAAAAAATTGGAACAACAACAAATTTGGAAACTGAAACAGAAAATAGAAGGCAACCCATAGAAACACAAAAAGACAATTTTAGATCTTGAAAATTGGAGAATCAAATTCAACAGGGACTAAGATGCTAGGAAGGGTGTCTTGGTCCTCCTAGTGATATTCTAAAGTTCCAGAGGCTAAAATAGACAACAAACAAAAAAGAGATATTTCTAAAGAAAAAATCCTAAGAGAGACTAAGGTGCTAGGAAGGGCATTTTAGTCCTAGTAGAGGTTTTTTCTAGAAAAATAGTGAATACTAGAATGTCGATAGTGTTTACAAATTGCCTATGTAAGATTCTAATGCTCAAAAATAGAAAAGTTTGTAGAGAAGTGCAAGAAAAAGTAACTATTATGCCCTGCATAACCACCCCATTTTGATTTGGAACAAAACAGGTCCCCCTTTCTTTTCCTTTCTTTTCCTTTGGTTTTTGTTTTTTCTCTTGGAGTACTTCAGGTTTTCTCCTAAGTTCGGGATTTTCCATCCCATTCAGATTTTCCCAGATCTCACTCGAACTCCAGCTAAGCGTTTGTTGTTTGAGGATTTTTGGTCTTTGCAGAATTCTTCATGGATTGGATTTTCCCAATGTCTTTTTTTTTTCCTTTTGGAGTTGTCCTTCTCTTCTGGATTTTACCAAAATCCATCATTCCTTGTTTGTTTTGGAATCTGCTTGACCCAAAATTCTCTGAAATTCCTCCCTGGCTTGTATTCTGCGGATCAGCCTAAAACCCGACCTATTTGAATGATCATTTTGTTTGAAGATTTAACGGTACCCCGTTGATATAGGATCTATTTTAGTGATGATTTTGATTTATTTAACTTCTATTTGTGTGATCTTTATTGTGGTTTTCTTCATTGAATGCAGGAATAAATCACATATAGGATGGTATTTTCCAAGGGTGCTCAATTGGAATGCTTTCCCCAGTTTAGTTGGTCATAAAAATCAACTAAGAAGAAAGTCGACAAGACCTTGCAGATGTCTTGCCGACTACCAGTGCATTCTTCTCAACATGCGTCTGTGTTACATTTTTGGCAACACCCCAGAGATGTCACAACGATCAGAAATCATATGCAGGAACTTCGAAAAGACAAGGGTCATCGTCCTAACGACATGAATTTCCTGTCAACATGAGGGGTTTCCTTTGGAGAGATGTCTCGGTGAGATCTTCGAGTCTCACCAATTGGAAAAAAAAGGCCTACACTATCGGTAGATGTTCTCTCTTTGCTGAGATGTCTCAGTGAATCCCTAAAGTTTCATCAACTACCCCACCACCGGCAAACACTTCGGTGGGAGCCATCTTCATCGGCGTATAGTCTTGGCAAAGTCTCCATGTCTCGACGACCACTATCAAAAGGTGATCCCTTTGAGATAAGGTTTTATCCTCGCCAAGAAGTCTTGGCGAGTTCATAAAGTCTCCCTGACTAACAAAAGGAGTTTCCTACCAGCATAAGTTTGTCTTCGGATAGATGTCTCAGCAAAATCTCAAAGTCTTGCCAAAGAGGTGTTGCATTCAGCGAAGGATAAAACCTTCGGTATACTATCTAGCCGAAGAGGTGAGGTCACAATGACAAAAGCGACATCAGCGGGAGTCATCTTCCTTGGCATATGGTCTCAGAAAATTCATGAGGTCACACCGACATGCCACCAAGGGATGCTATCAGTGGTCTTTGGTGAGAGAATTAAGAAGTCTCAGTGACTAAAGAAAGAGCATGTGGAGGCTTTTGCTGAGACATAAGATGTCTGCAAGAAATCTCCCTGACAAGAGGGTCACGTTGAAACAAAAAGAAAGGGTCTTGGCGAAGGAAGAAGGTCATGCCTAAGCAAAAACAGAAGCTAGCCCAAGAAGGTCAATAAAAGGAATTCAGAGAGATTCCGAACAAATGAAGGGACTACGCTAAGAGTCTCAGCAACATGGAGTAAGCTCGTGGAGAGTGTTAGCTCTCAAAAACGCAGGTTGAATGCCTCAAGATGCTGCCAATATCTCGATACGCATTAGGGTAACAGACAAGGTCAAGAGAACTCAACCTTATACTCTTTAGGTGTTGCTAACCTAGTTGGGTGTACCTTTTAAACTGAGCAGACTTATCTTATGATTATCCTTCTAAAATTCTTTGTCCACAATGGCAAATGGAAGTGAACAAATGAAATCAAACTTGATAGCAATCTTCTGATCTAAATCCTAAAATGCTTAATTAACATATATAAAGGAACTGAATGAATTGAAATGATGAAATTGTAGAGAACAGTGCCTTGTTGGGTATGCAGAGTCAAATGAAACAGAAGTGGTCAACTTATTTTGGCAGAAAATCAAATTGTAGGCATATGATCTGTTCATAACTTGTATAAACAATGCAGGATTATGACTATTAAGCTCTACTTCAATAATCTAGATGAATCTTCCTGATTACTGTGATCAACGAAAAGGATTTAATCTCTGCTTGAGAGAACCAGTCAATTAATGACACAGATACAACAAATGTGCATTGACAAACTGAACATAAACTTGTTATGTCAATTTAAACAACTAGAAAGAATCAAATTAGAGATAGCTTAGCAATACTTTTCAATAAACTCAACATACAATTGATACCAAAAATAAACTGCCACACCAGTTGAATTTCATTGGAATCTCCATTTGGAAACATGCACCATAGTCTCTGACATGAGAAAATTATTCTGATGTAGCCATTCCTAATCTACTATATGTGATCTAAAATCTGATTCTAATCAATTACAATCGGTGTCCATATTTATACACCAGAATTAAGAAAATAAATCATTTGAAACTCCATGTCGGCCCTCCATAGAATTTCGGCTCCAATCGAGTCAACCAGCAATGGTTATTAAACATCTACATGTCAGCCAACAACATTTGAATTTTGTTAATTGCTAGAGAACTAGTCGCTAGGACAATCCAGCAGTATGCTGAAGGCAATTCAATTGCTTATCACTGTCTTCCCATATTCCTTTGTTCTTTGTGTTATTCGCTTTCACTATGACCAACTGTTCACTACGTCGAAGTCAAAAATTATTGTTGTAGCTTTATGATATTGGGGAGATGTCATATAGATCATTCCATGTTTCATCGAGAATCTTCATTCACCTTGAGTCGCTGTAATGTACCAGCATCGGGGAGACCACATATAGAATACATTCTATCTTACAGAAGCTACCTTTATCCACCTTGAGTCACTGTGACTTATGTTTCATCTCCTCGACGAGCTTATCTGCCTTATGTATGTCACTATAACATCCAACCCTCGGTGAGACATCTTGTAGATTATTTTGTCACACCGAAACAACTAGGCACACCAAGATCACCAAGAGAAATCAAAATTTTTTGCCGAAAGCCATTTGTTATATCTGTTAGCAAGACCCGACAAGCTCGCCAAGACCACACACTGAAACATAAGTCTCACTAAAGCACCCCAAGCTCACACCTATTCACTAAGAAAAAGCCAACCCTACACCGAAAGCAAAACATAAGACACTATCAATAAAACCCAACAGGTTTGCTAAGACCTCAATGCGACAGCCAAACTCCTGCCGATACATGTATCCAAACACAGGACGGTTAGACAGGAAATCCTCGGTGAGACTACACACCAAATACAACACTTATGCCGATATGCCCACTCTATGTGTTTGTTGCTGAGACCCCAAGAATTCGCCATGACATTGTACTGACGCCGCAACTCTTGCCGAAGGAGACCCACATGAGCAAATCAGTAAGACAAAGCAAGTTCGTTATAACATTACATTGATGCCCAAACTCCTGCCGAAATATGTATCTCCCTATCACTGAAACAACATGAAAGCTTTGTCGATAACTACTAGTAGATGAAAGCCAATCGCCATGACAATTGAAATATCTTTCCAATAGGCAACACAGACGTTTGGAAGTAGAAAAATGGATCGGGGAGACCCCGATATTGTTACGCTGACACATACCAGAATGTGAAAAAAGCATGACACGATAAAAAATATGGAGCAACATGGGCCAATATGGAGAAAATATGCATGAAGAGAGGGAAATGCATACAAGGTGAGACTCACTTGGAAAATTATAAATGTAGACAATATGTAAAATCACCAGATTTTTATAGTTCCAACAGTGGTTCTATCTAGGGATGAATGATAGTAAGATCATTGCAAGGATCCAGAATCTTGGGTGAGTAGACCAGACATAAAATGATGAGTAGTGGGCAGAATGGAAATGGAAAAGAAGCATGAAGGAATGAATGCAAAATGAATGCAAGATGGAGGTGAAGCAAAACCCTAAAAAACTGTGCATGGAAAAGAATTTTAAAGAGGACAAGCAAGAGTTGTCCATGCACTGGCAACCCTTAATCCTCTGTGTTTTAACCTCACCTATTCTGAGCTCAAACCATACTTTTCCCCTATCAAATACCTGATTTTCTCTTGAGTTCATTAGATTCTTCTTGAAGAAACAAATGCAATCTTCCCTATCACTGAAAGTTTTTAGAGACTCACTATGCTCAGCTTGGCCCAAAATCCATATACCATTCTGTAGTTCAAATTCTTTATCATCACGGGACAAAACCCTATTATTCTGAACATACAAAATGCAAATATATTCAATGAAAAATTCCTCATTATCTTTCTCACTGTTATGTATTATGAAACACTCTCCCAGCTGTATGAAAATTTCATAATCAAAGTCCTTCTCTTGAGAAACAAAAATTTCTGTCACACCAACATTGTCTAAAACAAACAAATCTGAAACCTTTTGCACTTCTTTAGTATCTCTTTTCGAAGACAATAATGGTTCATGACTCATATTCTCAATATCATGCATATGTGAACCAATAAAATCTGGACTTCTATCAACCTTGGTATGCAAACAAACATCTTCTTCATATGAACTAGAAATTTCAAAGTCACATACCTCATCCAAAATGGAAACAGACTTTTGATCAACACCAAAGGTTTCATCATCATTCCAAGAAATGCGTAGGGAGTCATAAAAATCTCTACACAGAGATCTTTCATTGTCAAAACAAATGTAAGCTAGACAAAAAACTTCAAGATCACCTTCATGTGCACGTCCCTAGCATTTAGGAGTTAACAAATCTACAATCTGTTCACTGACTAGTGAACAAGTCTCAACATTTTCATCACTACAATTAGACTCCTCACTCTTGTCATCATCAAAAAGAAATCCAATACCATAAGAGAATGGGAAATTAGAAACATCATCAGCACTGTCATTTATGCCATAAATACTTCGTTTATATGGAATTATTTCCGCTTTTTCATATAATGGATTTGAAATATCTGAAACTCATTCATGGACATACCATGGCAAAAATTCAACTGATCATCATTTAACTCTTCATCATACAATGAGTTTGAAAAATTTTGGAAATCATTTTCAAATGTTCAAACCTCATCATGATCAAATGTATCTTCATAACTTTCAACTACAGCTAGAGGTATTGTATACTTACTATCTAATGAATCAACATCTCCCATTGCCACTTCATCTATATCTTCATACGAGGTAGAAGAATCCCTTGATTGCAAATCAAAATTCTCAGGTTCACCATCAGAATCGGAATATTCACTAGATTCTTCACAACATGCATGGTTTTCCCTGTCACAATCTGTTATGCAAGAGAAATCTCTTGTACCTTCATCTTCCTCATGCAAGATATCACAAGAATCATCTTGATTTGCACATGTTTCATCTTCAATTGGATGCATCATCTGATCAACTTCTCTATACTCATTAGAAATACAATAATTGGATTCAACATTGATATTGTTCTCATACCTTATGCCAAAGGAAAACACTTGAATGAAGTTAAAAGAGGAGCCTTCTGCCTCAATCCTTTTCTTCTGCTCCAATGTCTCTTCCTTGTTCTCTTCCTTCTGATCAGCAATAATTAATCGCTCTATCTCTTCTTCTATAAGTCTCCTCATGTTGTATTGAGCAGGTACCTCAACAGATTGTGGCTTTGTATAATCTTCCTTAGAATCAGAAAAAACCTGCTGCTCAGGTATATGAACATTGTATTTTTGATCTGAAACATCATGCTAATAACCTCCATCCTCTAAAGATGAATACCTCTCCACAATATGGTGAAAAGTATCTAAAGTCAAATAAACCTTGTGATCTTCTCCATTGTTTCCCATTGGCATTCCCTCTTCTTCCATTCTCTGGACTACAACACAATAATATGGGGAATGTGGCATATTACAAACTTCACAAAAATAATTGTTACTTACCATATAGGTTCCCTTCTTTGTCAATGGATCAGGAGCTTCCTTGTTTCTAGGCCTAGCTGTTATAGGTTTTTCATCCTTCCAGTCTATATTATAAGCCATTTCATGTAACCCCGACCTTTCATTTCTGTAAGTATTCTCCTGTCGGTACTGATAACTGCTACTTTGCTGACGAACGTTAGGATTGTCTCTTTTATCCATTATCCCTACAACCCTCCTATTGTTTTCAATTGTCTGTGCCATCTTCTAAGCTTTAGCCAAATCTCTTGGGAATCTATTTCTCAATTCATACCCTACCTTAGGATAAAATGCATTCAAATAAATACTCAGTGCTATAGAAACTAGCAACTTTGATCCAGGAGGTATTTTATTCTGCAACTTATTGAACCTCCGATTAAAATCATAAATTGTATCATTTTGATTTTTTCTGAATCCGTATTAATTCATGAAGAGCAGCATTAGGTGCACTTGGATTCCAAAATTGCTCAAGGAATAGATCCTAAAATCCTTAGAGAGAATCAATAGAGACAGCTGGTAGGCTATTGAACCAATCCCTAGCGTCCTCAATAAGTGATATCATGAATAGCCTCATGTGTAAATCTTCATATGGCACAGCCAAATCTTGGATGAAAGCATTGAAACTTCTTAGATGCTCTTCAGTAGTGATTGCATCACTCCCTATCAACCTTGGAACAATACCTCTCCAACTTCCATCCATTGGATAAGGGGATAATTGAATCTCTAAAAAATCAAACTATCTGATCATTGTTGTGTATTGATGAGGGGGGGCGCTAGGTGGGTACTAATGCTGGTACATTAGACCATAGTGCTGTGTATGATAATATGGCATATACTGCTGACCATGAGGAGCTCCAGCATGACCTCCCCTGAACTAAAAATCTCCTCCAGTCATGTTTGAACAACTGCAAATATTCTTTCATAGTCGCCACCTACTTTTCCAAAAGTAGGAAAATCATTATTTCTGATCTTTTAGCCAGTGGAATCACTCATTCTGAATCTTCTCAAATTAGAACTTTTCTTCACTGACTTTATAGGATGGTCTTCAACTAAATTTTCTGTTGTAATCCCTAGTGGATTCACCAATTTGTTAGCTCTCAAAAACGTAGGATGAATGGCTCAAGACGCTGCCAATCTCTTGATACGCTTTAGGGTAACAGACAAGGTCAAGAGAACTCAACCTTCTACTCTTTAGGTGCTGCTAACCTGGGTGGGTGTACCTTTTGAATTGAGTAGACTTATCTTATGATTATCCTTCAGAAATGCTTTGTCCACAATGGAAAATGGAAGTGAACAAATGAAATCAAACTTGATAGCAATCTTCTGATCTAAATCCTAGAATGCTTAATTAATATATATAAAGGAACTGAATTAATTCAAATGATGAAATTGCAGAGACTAGTGCCTTGTTGGGTATGTGGAGTCAAATGAAACAGAAGTGGGCAACTTATTCTAGTAGAAAATCAAATTGTAGGCATATGATATGTTCATTACTTGTATAAACAATGCAAGATTATGACTATTAAGCTCTACTTTAATAATACAGATGAATCTTCCTGATTACTGTGATCAACGAAAAGGATTTAATCTCTGCTTGAGAGAACCAGTCAATTAATCACATAGATACAGCAAATGTGCATTGGAAAACTGAACATAAACTTGTTATGCCAATTTAAACAACCAGAAAGAATCAAATTGGAGACAGCTTAGCAATACTTTTCAATAAACTCAACATACAATTGATACCAAAAAGAAACTACCACACTAGCTGAATTTCATTGGAATCGCCATTTGAAAACATGCACCATAGTTTCTGACATGAGAAAATTATTCTGATGTAGCCATTCCTAATCTACTTTATGTGATCCAAAATATGATTCTAATCAATTACAATAGGGGTGCATATTTATACACTAGCATTAAGAAAATAAATCATTTGAAACTCCATGTCGGCCCTCCACATAATTTGGGCTCCAATTGATTCAGCCAGAAATAGTTATTAAATATCTAGATGTCAGCCAACAACATTTGAATTTTGTTAATTGCCAGAGAACCAGTCACCAGGACAATCCAGTAGTATGTCGAAGGAAATTCAATCGCTTATCGTTGTCTTCCCGTGTTCCTCTATTCTCCGCGTTATTCACTTTTGCCGTGACCAACTGTTCACTATGTTGAAGTCAAGAAGTATCATTGTAGCTTTATGATATCAGGGAGATGTCATACAAATCGTTCCATGTTTCACTTAGAATCTTCATTTTCCTTGAGTCACTGTAACGTACCGGCAACGGGGAGACCACATATAGAATACACTATGTCTTACCGAAGCTACCTTTATCCACCTTGAGTCACTGTGACTTATGTTTCATCTCAGCAACAAGCCTATTTGCCTTATGTATGTCGCTATATCATCCAACCCTTGGTGAGACGTGTTGTAGATTATTTTGTCACACCAAAACAACTGGGCACACCAAGATACCTAAGAGAAATAAAAAATTCTCACTGAAAGCCATTCGTTATACCTGTCAGCCAGACCCAACGGGCTCGCCAAGACCACACACCGAACAATAAGTCTCACCAAAGCACCCCAAGCTCACACCTTTTCGCAAAGACAAAGCCAACCCTATGTCAAAAGCAAAACATAAGACACTGTCAGTAAGACCCAACAAGTTTGCTAAGACCTCAACGTGATGGCCAAACTCTTACCGATACATGTATCCAAATGTGGGTCGGTGAGATAGGAAATCCACAGTGAGACTACACATGGAATAGAACACTTATGCTGATATGCCCACTCTTTGTGTTTGTCGCTGAGACCCCAAGAACTTTTCAGGAGATTGTACCGATGCCGCAACTCTTGTCAAAGGAGACCCACATGAGCATATCAGTAAGACAAAGCAAGTTCATTATAACATTACATCGATGCCCAAACTCCTGTCGAAATATGTATCTCCCTGTCACCGAAACAACATGAAAGCTATGTCGATAACTGCCAGTAGATGAAAGCCAATCACCATGACAATTGAAACATCTTGCCGATAGGCAACATAGATGTTTGCAAGTAGAAAAATGGATCTGGGAGAACTCGATATTGTTATGTTGACACAAACTAGAATGTGAAAAAAGCATGATAGGATGAAACATATGGAGCAACATGGGAAATATGGAGAAAATATGCATGAAGAGAGGGAAATGCATTCAAGGTGAGACTCACTTGGAAAAATATAAATGTAGACAATATGTAAAATCACTAGATTTTTACAGTTCCAACAGTGGCTCTATCTGGGGATGAATGATAGTAAGATCATTGCAAGGATCCAGAATCTTGGGTGAGCAGACCAGACATAAAATGATGAGTAGTGGGCAAAATGGAAATGGAACAAAAGCATGAAGGAATGAATGAAAAATGAATGCAAGATGGAGGTGAACCAAAACCGTACACAACTATGCATGGAAAAGAATTTTAAAGAGGACAAGCAAGAATTGTCCATGCACTGGAAACCCTTAATCCTCTGTGTTTTAACCTCACCTGTTATGAGTTCAAACCATAATTTTCCCCTCTCAAATACTTGATTTTCTCTTGAGTTCATCAGATTCTTCTTGAAGACACAACTGCAATCTTCCCTGTCATTGAAAGTTTTTAGAGACTCACTATGCTCAGCTTGGCCCAAAATCCCTATACCATTTTGCAGTTCAAATTCTTTATCATCATGGGACAAAACCCTATTATTCTTAACATACAAAATGCAAATATATTCAATGAAAAATTCCTCATTATCTTTCTCACTGTTATGTATTATGAAACACTCTCCCAGCTGTATGAAAATTTCATAATCAAAGTGCTTCTCTTGAGAAACAAAAGTTTCTGTCACACCAACATTGTCTGAAACAAACAAATCTGAAACCTTTTGCACTTCTTCAGTATCTCTTTTCGAAGACAACAATGGTTCATGACTCATATCCTCAATATCATGCATATGTGAACCAATAAAATCTGGACTTCTATCAACCTTGGTATGCAAACAAACATCTTCTTCATATGAACTAGAAATTTCAAAGTCACATACCTCATCCAAAATGGAAACAGACTTTTGATCAACACTAAAGGTTTCACCATCTTTCCAAGAAATGCACATGGAGTCATAAAAATCTCTACACAAAGATTTTTCACTGTCAAAACAAATGTAAGCTAGACACAAAACTTCAAGATCACCTTCATGTGCACATCCCTAGCATTCAGGAGTTAACAAATCTACAATCTGTTCACTGACTAGTGAACAAGTCTCAACATTTTCATCACTACAATTAAACTCCTCACTCTTGTCATCATCAAAAAGAAATCCAATACCATAAGAGAATGGGAAATCAGAAACATCATCAGCGCTGTCATTTATGCCATAAATACTTCGTTTATATGGAATTATTTACTCTTTTTCATAGAATGGATTTGAAAATATCTGAAACTCATTCATGGACATACCATGGCAAAAATTCAACTGATCATCGTTTAACTCTTCATCATACAATGAGTTTTAAAAAGTTTGGAAATCATTTTCAAATGTACAAACCTCATCATGATCAAATGTATCTTCATAAATTTCAATTGTAGCCAGAGGTATTGTATACTTACTATCTGATGAATCAACATCTCCCATTGACACTTCATCCAGATCTTCATATGAGGTAGAAGAATCCATTGATCACAAATCAAAACTCTCAGGTTCATCATCAGAATCAGAATATTTACTAGATTCTTCACAACATACATGGTTTTCCCTATCATAATCTGTTATGCAAGAGAAATATCTTGTACCTTCATCTTCCTCATGGAAGCTATCACAAGAATCATCTTGATTTGCACATGTTTCATCTTCAATTGGATGCATCATCTGATCAACTTCTCTATACTCATCAGAAAAAGAAATAATTGCATTCAACATTGATATTGTTCTCATACCTTATTCCCTGGGACAATGCTTGAATGAAGTTAAAAGAGGATCCTTCTGCCTCAATCCTTTTCATCTGCTCCAATGTCTCTTCCTTGTTCTCTTCCTTCTGATCAGCAGCAATTAGTCTCTCTATCTCTTCTTCAGTAAGTCTCCTCATGTTGTATTGAATAGGTACCTCAACAGAATGTGGCTCTGTGTAATCTTCCTTAGAATCAGAAAAAACCTGCTGCTCAGGTATATGAACATTGTATTTTTGATCTGAAACGTCATGCTAATAACCTGCATCCTCTAAAGATGAATACCTCTCCACAACATGGTGAAAATTATCTGAAGTCAAATATACCTTGTGATCTTCTCGATTGTTTCCCATCAGCATTCCCTCTTCTTGCATTCTCTGGACTAAAACACAATAATCTGGGGAATGTGGCATATTACAAACTTCACAAAAATAATTGTTACTTACCATATAGGTTCCCTTCTTTGTCAATGGATTAGGAGCTTCCTTATTTCTAGGCCTAGCTGTTATAGGTCTTTCATCCTTCCAATCTCTATTATAAGGCATGTCATGCAACCTCAACCTTTCATTTATGTAAGTATTCTCCTATCGATACTGATAACTGCTACTTTGCTGACGAACCTTAGGATTGTCTCTTTTATCCATTATCCCTGTAGCCCTCCTATTGTTTTCAAGTGTTTGTGCCATCTTCTAAGCTTTAGCCAAATCTCTTGGGAATCTATTTCTCAATTCATACCCTACGTTAGGATCAAATGCATTCAAATAAATACTCAGTGCTACTGAATCTAGCAACTTTGATTTGGGAGGTATTTTATTCTGCAACTTATTGAACCTCCGATTAAAATCATAAATTGTATCATTTTGATTTTTCTGAATCCATATTAATTCATGAAGAGCAACATGAGGTGCACTTGGATTCCCAAATTGCTCAAGGAATAGATCCTGAAATCCTTGGAGAGAATCAATAGAGACAACTGATAGGCTATTGAACCAATCCCTGGCATCCTCAATAAGTGATATCATGGATAGCCACATGTGTAAATCTTCATATGGCACACCCAAATATTGGATTAAAGCATTGACACTTTTTAGATGCTCTTTAGTAGTGATTACATCACTCCCTATAAACCTTGGAACAATACCTCTCCAACTGCCATCCATTGGATAAGGGGATAATTGAATCCCTAAAAAATTAAATTGTCTGATCATTGTTGTGTATTGATGAGGGGGGGTGCTAGGTGGGTAATGATGCTAGTACATCAGACCATAGTGTTGTGTATGATAATATGGCATATACTGCTAACCATGACGAGCTCCAACATGACCTCCCCTGAATTGAAATCCTCCTCCATTCATGTTTGAACAACTGCAAAAATTCTTTCAGAGTCGCCACCTACTTTTCCAAAACTAGGACAATCATTATTTCTGATCTTTTACCTCGTGGAATCACTCATTCTAAATCTTCTCCAATTATAACTTTTCTTCACTGACTCTATATGATGGTCTTCAACCAAATTTTTTGATGTAATCCCCAGTAGAGTCACCAATTTGTTAGCTCTCAAAAATGTAGGCTGAATGCCTCAAGAGGCTGCCAATCTCTTGATACTCTTTAGGGTAATAGACAAGGTCAAGAGAACTCAACCTTCTACTCTTTAGGTGCTGCTAACCTAGGCAGGTGTACGTTTTGAATTGAGTAGACTTATCTTATGATTATCCTTTTGAAATGATTTGTCCACAATGGAAAATGGAAGTGAACAAATGAAATCAAACTTGATAGCAATCTTCTGATCTAAATCCTAAAATGCTTAATTAATAGATATAAAGGAACTAAATGAATTCAAATGATGAAATTGCAGAGGCCAGTGCCTTGTTGGGTATATAGAGTCAAATTAAACAGAAGTGGGCAACTTATTCTGGAAGAAAATCAAATTGTAGGCATATGATCTATTCATAACTTGTATAAACAATGCAGGATTATGACTATTAAGCTCTACTTCAATAATCTAGATGAATCTTCCTAATTACTGTGATCAATGAAAAGGATTTAATCTCTGCTTGAGAAAACCAGTCAATTAATCACACAGATACAACAAATGTGCATTGGTAAACTAAACATAAATTTTTTATGTCAATTTAAACAACCAAAAAGAATCAAATTGGAGACAGCTTAGCAATACTTTTCAATAAACTCAACATACAATTGATACCAAAAATAAACTGCCACACCAATTGAATTTCATTGGAATCGCCATTTGAAAACATGCACCATAGTCTCTGGCATGAGAAAATTATTCTTATGTAGCCATTCCTAATCTACTATATGTGATCTAAAATCTTATTCTAATCAATTACAATTGGGCTGCATATTTATACACCAGAATTAAGAAAATAAATCATTTGAAACTCCATGTCGGCCATCCACAGAATTCGGGCTCCAATTGAGTTAGCCAAAAATAGTTATTAAACATCTACATGTTGGCCAACAACATTTTAATTTTGTTAATTTCTAGAGAACCAGTCACCAGAACAATCTAGCAGTATGTCAAAGGCAATTCAATCGTTTATCGCTATCTTCCCATGTTCCTTTGTTCTGTATATTATTCGCTTTCACCATGACCAACTGTTCACTACGCCGAAGTCAAGAAGTATTGCTGTAGCTTTATGATATCGGGGAGATGTCATATAGATCATTCCATGTTTCACTGAGAATATTCATTCTCCTTGAGTCACTGTAATGTACCGGCATTGGGGAGACCACATATAGAATACATTTTGTCTTACCGAACTACCTTTATCCACCTTGAGTCACTATGACTTATGTTTCATCTCGCTGATGAGCTTATCTACCCTATGTATGTCGCTATAAAATCCAACCCTCGGCGAGATGTCTTGTAGATTATTTTGTCACACCGAAACAACTGGGCACACCAAGATCGCCAAGAGAAATAAAAAATTCTCACCGAAAGCCATTCATTATATATGTCGGCAAGACTCAATGGGCTCACCAAGACCACACACCAAAACATAAGTCTCACCAAAGCACCCCGAGCTCAAACCTATTTTCCAAGATAAAGCCAATCCTATGCCGAAAGCAAAACATAAGACACTATTGGTAAGACCCAACAGGTTCGCTAAGACCTCAATGCAATGCCCAAACTCCTGCCGATACAAGTATCCAAATGCGGGTCAGTGAGAGAGGAAATCCTCGGTGAGACTACACACCGAATACAACACTTATGCCAATATGCCCACTCTTTGTGTTTGTCACTGAGACCCCAAGAATTCGCTAGGACTTTGTATCAATGCCACAACTTTTGTTGAAGGAGACCCATATGAGCAAATCAATAAGACAAAGCAAGTTCATTATAACATTACATCGACACCCAAACTCTTGTCGAAATATGTATCCCCTATTGCTGAAACAACATGAAAGCTATGTCGATAACTGCCAGTAGATAAAAGCCAATTGCCATGAAAAATGAAATGTCTTGCCGATAGGCAACATAGACATTTGCAAGCAGAAAAATGGATCAAGGAGACCCTGATATTGTTACGCCGACACAGACCAGAATGTGAAAAAAGCATTACACGATGAAACATATGGAGCAACATAGGCCAATATGGAGAAAATATGCATGAAGAGAGGGAAATGCATTCAAGGTGAGACTCACTTGGAAAATTATAAATGTAGATAATATGTAAAATCACCAGATTTTTACATTTCCAACAAAGAGGAAAGACGTGCACTAAGAGGTCTGGCCGACATTCAGAAGCTTGCCGATAGCACAGAGGGGGCTTGGTAAGGGAAGAGAATTTTAGGGTAATGTCTCCCTGATTCTGATAAGTCTCAGTGATAAGGAGGATGTTGAGGAGACTCCAAAAGACAACAAAAGCTTCACCATGTGGTCTTGTCGAAGGAATGTATTATTGCTGATGGGTTTTGTGAGCTCGGTATAACTTTTGTAGCTCACCGAAGCGTCTTGTCGACTACCATGTGTTATACCAATGGTTGATAAAAGTGAAATCGCATCAGGGAGAGATGATGAGTGTCTCACCAACATGCAATTCAAGGTGGACCACTTTTGAATGCCCAGGAATCTGGGGTGGCAAATGCTTAACCAATCAGGAGGAGCTAAGAGGGCTGACCTGCGATAGTTTGATCGATTGACCACCCCTGTGGATGGACTTATAGAGTGCGATCGGATGGATTTTTTTTGAGATCAGAAGGCAATGGATTGGCTCAGGTGGAATGCAAAGACCTACAGCAGGCCTGGTGGCATTTCTAGAAGAGTGGTCAATGGATAGAAAGGTCCAGAACATGAAGGAAGCCGAATGAAGAAAGGAACTGTGACTCAGAGGGATAGTTGTGGTGACTACTGGCAAGGAGGTAGATCAACATTAATGAGAATATTTTGTAGCATTCAAGGTGGACTGCAAGAGAGTTCAAGTATGGACATGTAGACCAGGGAGTTAATGCTGCAGCAACAAAAGATCTACAAATCTTTCCAAGGAATCCTTCATCAGCCTGGACAACAAGGATTCACATTGAATGCACAACAGACTTTCTCCAAAGAGATCTGAGAGCCGACTCTCCTACAGTCAGTAGATATTTTGTAAACTCTAGTGTTGGGGACAACGCGTTCTTTTTGGTGCATTCTGTATATAGGGAATTCTTGCCTCTTTGTAAAGGAGAGAAGTGGTAGGGTTAGAAAGTAGTAGATAGAGGATTTCTAGAGTATAACTGGTAGTTAGGAGTTAGATTCATAATAGACTAATGTATCTTTTAGTTTTCTTAGTGTAAATGGAAACAACTTGGAGCTACATATTTTCTTTGCACTAGTGATTGTGCCAGCTTAGTAATTGTTGTTTATCTGTCGCACTGATAGTAGAAGCAACTGAATTTTAATCTACTTCATGTTGTGTTTCAGAATGGTGTTTGTCTTGAATTAATCATCTGATTTGTAAAGCTTTCAAGGAATGAAGTTTGGTTTTCTATTTTTTTTTAATGATAACTTGCAATATGCTATTGAAATCAACACTGTGAATGAATGAAGCTCTATGTTAGTCACAAGTTGATTCTGTTCTATAGTTTTAGTTAGGAATTCCTTGGAAGGTGTCAGGTTTGGTTAAATTGGATGAAGTGTCATTCTTTTATATTCCAAATCCCTGATCTATCTTTTTCTATTTCTTTAAAACCCCGGTTAGAATAGGTTTTAAGTTTATGTTTGCTCTCATAATAGTCCAAGAGCTCACACCAGCAGGCCCCTTGAACATTACTATTACATTGACCACTGAGGGACATCAACATAGTTGAGAACCAACTACCAAGACCTTGGGAGTTAAGGCATCCATGTGTTGCCTTTCTCTTTCAAGAGAAACAGAATAGCAATATTCTATTTGCAATGTTGTTGTGCCATTTGGGACATCAACAGGAACTGGCATTAGAAGGAGGGCCTGTGAGTAATTGTGGATCATTGTGAGTTGGAGTGGGCTAGGTCTTGGAGAGCCCAACTCTAATGGGTAGCCCTTTATATATACCAGCATTTGTTCATGAAATCCCTAGTCACCTGTATGATTGACTTCCATTTTTTTTCCCTAACAATGGGAAAAATGCTTCTGAACATGTTGAAACTTGTAGGCATATACTTACTTTTCTCTAGGTTCAGTATGAGGATGTCGTCTGTCAATTGTTCATCAGAATGCTTCAAGGTTTAGCAAGACAATGTTATGTTAATTTGCCACCAGAATCTATTTATTCATTGGCAGAGTTAGAAATCTTATTCTTAGATTAGTTTGGTCCTTGCACACAAGTCCAATGGGAGAACTTATCCCTGCAAAATCCAACCACACAGTTAAGTACTCAACTTGCCAATGAGGTTGTGACCATATCATCTATTTTCAGTCATCTTCCAAAGAAAAGTCCATTACGTCACAATGAAGTTCTAGATGGAACATTTGATTTGCCAAAATATAATTTTGATGACTTGTTTGGTGAAAAGAATGAAACGGATGTAAATTTAGAGCATAATGGAAATCTCAAGATAGAATCTAGCTTTGTTGAACATGTTAGCACTAACAATGGCTTTGAAGGAGATGAGGTATTAGCACCGGATTGTTGTCATGAGAAATCAACAATGTCTTCCAACGATTTGAGCAACTCTTCTGATCAAGATGAGAATCAGAGTGATGAGGGATGGACATAGAGACATGGTTCATGTTGGATTGATGTCCCTCATATGAAAAATTGAATAAGGGAGAAACTAGAAGAGCTAGGAGGTCTGAAACTATTAGAACTTGTTGGGCCAAGTGGATGTAGGATACATCGAACTGATCAACATTCTCAGATGGACTGCCATGTCTTCCTAGGAAGGATGGATTTGTATTTCAAGCAAATCATCACTATTGAAGGAATACTTATGGAGGATCCTTGGTGTACCTATCCCCCCAATGAGAATGAGGAAGACATACACCTTGATGGGTTAACACAAGAAGATGAATCTACTAATTTAAGTGGTGGACAGATTGAAACAGGTGACACACTTCAAGGTGAGATTGCCAATGAATCTTGTGGTCAAAGTCAAGGACTTAAATGTCAGCATGAAATTTTAAGGGAAGAAATTCAAGTAGATGTGTAGATCAGTCAACTACTCCCTAAGGAAATTCATGATGAGGTACATTTGGATGAAGCAGAGGAATTCCAAGAAAGCAACCAAGAGGTTATCTCAGAAGTTGAATCTCTTCAACATAACAAAGAGAATGAGACAAGGGAGTATTTTCTTGATTTTGATTCTGAATGCTCAAATATGTTGTTGGAAGAAGGTCCTTGCTTAGTATCCACTAATCAATTTGTTCTTAACACTGGTGAAGTTGATGCTAAGTGGCATGTCCTTGCTAATGAGGTGCAGGAATTTAAATTGAGAAAGTGCCTTCCTGACTTTGACTCCATGCATTCAAGTGAGTTTGAAGGAAATATTTGTTCACCATGTGCAAGTACCCCTGACACCAATGATGATAAGCTGGAGGTAGATTCGTAAACCCTAGGGGATGACATGTTGCAAGAGATTGTTCAAAGTGAGACTTCATCTCAAGAAATTCAGAAATTTTTTGACTCCGTGCCCTAGATGACTACAAAGATGCTGGTGAGTAAATAACCTGACTATAAGATGAACCTTGATTCAGTGGTGTTCCAAGAGCTGAGACCTTGTGAGGAGGAGATCATACACCACAAGCCTGCATTGGTAACTAGAAATCTTTAGAATCAGGTGGTGTCCTTCCATTATCCTTAGTGTTTTAATAATTTTCAATTTGATTATGGTGCTGGGGATAGTAAAACATGTTTGTGGGTAAATCATGACAAAACTGAGAACCCATTGTTGATAATATTTCTAGCTTTATGCTCTCAGAATGAAATTATTGCACATAAACTTTATATTTATGAGTATAGAGATAAATTTGCTAGGCTTAGAACTGTGCCTAGTAAGTTAAAATTGCTACACATAATAAAAAATCAGTCAAGTCAATGTATAAATTTTTACAGTTTTGTGTTTGTAAAGGTTAGCTTTTGAGTTAGTTTAGGATTAGGATAGATTAGTGTTAGTTTTTAGTTTAGTTAGTTTTCTTTTGTTTTGTCTCTTTTCTTTTCTTGTTCTTTTTTCCGTTTGTAAATATTTTGCTTTTGCTTATGTTGTAAATAGCTTTGCTATTGTTTCCTTATTCTTCCTTTTTCTTTTTGTCTTTTTGCTTCCTTGGTTCTTTTGGTTTCTATTTTGTTTTTTCCTTTGGGGTTTGCTTGTTCTATCTCATCTTAAAATGGTGGTTGTTATCTGATGCATACTTTGGTCATTTGGAGAAGAATGGTTTAGATATTTTCATACTTTCTGGTTGGGTGATTTTGTTCTAAATTCGTTGTTTCATGCCCATTGTCAATAAGAGTTGTGGAACGTCTTGAAAACAAGGTGCAAAGTAAATAACCTTCATTAGCTCCCTTTGAATCTATCACAAATCAATAAGATCATCTCCTCTTGTAATGGGATATTTATCCTAGGATGCCAATGTTGTAAGACTTGAGTGAAAAATCCAATTTTTCAAGTGCTGTCATGATGTCCATGGTAGTTTTCAACCCAGATCAGGTGTTAAACGTCTAACATATTGAAAAGGAATTAAATGAGATATCTGAAACTTCAAAAGAAAAGAGAAAATAATTATTTAAAGGGGAAAAGAAGATTCAATATGAATGGGTGATTCCAATATCTCTACCGGGGCTATGGATGCCTAACTGGAAGTAGAGCTATGCTATGAGAAAACTAGAGGTTTCTCAGTCAGGGCTATGGACGCCTGATAGGCAGCGGAGCAATGCCGAAAATATCATTGCACAACAGCTAAAAGAAAATCAAATCATGTAGTTCAAATCTTACACGTTCTTGTCCAAAAGATGAAGTAAATTTATAAGAGAGTGATGCACAATCAAGCACACACATAGATTTAGGGGTGGCTACTGTTGGCTTACATTTGAGATTCTAGCTCTACCTTGCTTGTTAAAACTGACCCAATTGGAGTTGTGATGTTCATGAACCAGGAGTTATGGGTAGCTGTATCCTTCAGATTCTTGAAAATGGTTAAACCATTTTCCCAGTCGAGTTGCCATTTGTTATGCCCTGCATAACCACCCCATTTTGATTTGGAACAAAATAGGTCCCCCTTTCTTTTCCTTTCTTTTCCTTTGGTTTTTTCTTTTTCTCTTCGGGTCTTAAGGTTTTCTCCTGAGTTTGGGATTTTCCATCCCATTTGGATTTTCTCAGATCTCACTTGAACTCTGACTGAGCATTTGTTGTTCGGGGATGTTTGGTCTTCGCGGAATTCTACATGGACTAGATTTTCCCGATGTCTTTTCTTTTCTTTTCTTTCGTGGTTGTCCTTCTCTTCCGGATTTTCCCAAAATCCACCATTCCCTGTTTGTTCTGGAATCCACCTGACTCAGAATTCTTCGAAATTCCTCCTTGGCTTGGATTCTGCGGGTTGGCCTGAAACCCAAGCTACTTGAATGATCATTTTTTTTGAAGATTTAAGGGTACCCTGCTGACATAGGATCCATTTTAGTGATGATTTTGATTTATTTAACTTCTGTTTGTGTGATATTTATTATGATTTTCTTCGTTGAATACAAGATTAAATCATGTACAGGATGATATTTTCCAAGGGTGCTCAGTTGGAATGCTTTCCCCAGTTCAGTTGGTCATAAAAATTAGCTAAGAAGAAAGTCAGCAAGACCTTGCAGATGTCTTGCTGACTACCAGTGCATTCTGCTCAACATGCGTCTATGTTACATTTCGGCAAGACACCAGAGATGTCACAGTGATCAAAAATCATATGCAGGAACTTCGGCAAGACAAGGGTCATTGTCCCGGCGACATGAATTTCCTATTGGCATGAGGGGTTTCCTTCAGAGAGATGTCTCGGTGAGATCTTCGAGTCTCACCAACCGGCGACAAAAGGCATACACTGTCGGCATATGTTCTCTCTTCGCCGAGATGTCTCAATGAATCCCTAAAGTTTCACTGACTACCCCGCCACTGGAAAACACTTTGGTGAGAGTCATCTTCATCGACGTATGGTCTTGGCGAAGTCTTTGTGTCTCACCGACCGCTATTGAAAGGCGATCCCTTCAGCATAAGGTGTTATCCTCACCAAGAAGTCTTGGCGAGTTAATAAAGTCTCCCCGACTAACAAAAGGAGTTTCCTATCAGCATAAGTTTGTCTTTAGAGAGATGTCTCAACGAAATCTCAAAGTCTTGCCGAAGAGGTGTTGCATTCGGCAAAGGATAAAACCTTTAGTATAATGTCTGGTCGAAGAGGTGAGGTCACAGCGACAAAAGCAGCATCGGCAGGAGTCATCTTCTTCGGCATATGGTCTCAGAGAATTCATGAGGTCACACCGACATGCCACAAAGGGATGTTGTCAGTGGTCTTCTGTGAGAGAATTAATAAGTCTCGGTGACCAAAGAAAGAGCATGCAAAGGCTTTCACCGAGACATAAGATGTCTGCAATACATCTCCTCGACAAGAGGGTCACGCTAAAACAAAAAGAAAAGGTCTTGGTGAAGGAAGAAGGTCACGCTGAAACAAAAAGAGAAGCTGGCGCAAGAAGGTCAACAAAAGGAATTCAGAGAGACTCCCAACAAATGAGGGGATTTTGCTGAGAGTCTCAGCGACATAGAATAAGCTCGCGGAGAGGAAAGACGTGTGCCAAGAGTTCTGGCTGACATTCAGAAGCTTACCGATAACATGGAGGGGGCTCGGTAAGGGAAGAGAATTTCGGGGTAATGTCTCCTCGATTATGATAAGTCTCAGTGATAAGGAGGATGTCGGGGAGACTCCAAAAGACAACAAAAGCTTCGCCATGTGGTCTTGTCGAAGGAATGTAGTTTTGCCGATGGGTTTTGTGAGCTCGGTATATCTTTTGTAGCTTGCCCAAGCGTCTTTCCGACTACCATGTGTTATGCCGATGGTTGATAAAAGTGAAATCGTATTAGGTAGACACAATGAGTGTCTCACCGACATGCAATTCAAGGTGGACCACTTTTAAGTGCCGGGGAATCTGGCGTGGTGAATGTTTAACCAATCAGGAGGAGCTAAGAGGGATGACCTATGATAGTTTGATCGATTGACCGCCCCTGTGGATGGACTTACAAAGTGCAACCAGATGGATTATTTCTGAGATCAGAAGGCGATGGATCGGCTTGGGTGAAATGTAAAGACCTAAAATAGGCCTTGTGGCATTTCTAGAAGAGTGGTCAACAGATAGAAAGGTCCAGAACATGAAGGAAGTCGAATGAAGAAAGGAATTATGACTCAGAGGGACAGTTGTTGGCTACTACTAGCAAGGAGGTAGATCAACATTAATGAGGATATTTTGGAGCATTCAAGGAGGACTGCAAGAGAGTTCGAGTATGGACACGTAGACCAGGGAGTTAATGTTGCAGCAACAAAAGATCTACAGATCTTTCCCAGAAATCCTTCATCAGTGTGAACAACAAGGATTCACATTGAATGCACAACTGACTTTCTCCAAAAATATCTGAGAGCTGACTCTCCTATAGTCAGCAGATATTTTGTAAACCCTAGTGTTGGGGACAACACATTCTTTTTGGTGCATTCTGTATATAGGGCATTCTTGCCTCTTTGTAAAGGAGAGAAGTGGTAGGGTTAGAAAGTAGTAGATAGAGGATTTATAGAGTAGAACTGGTAGTTAGGAGTTAGATTTAGAATAGACTAATGTATCTTTCAGTTTTCTTAGTGTAAATGGAAACAACTTGGAGCTACAGATTTTCTGTACACTGGTGATTGTGCCAGCTTTGTAATTGTTGTTTATCTATCACACTAATAGTAGAAGCAACTAGATTTTAATCTACTTCATGTTGTGTTTCAAAATGGTGTTTTTCTTGAATTAATCATCTGATTTGTGAAGCTTTCAAGGAATGAAGTTTGGTTTTCTGTTTTGTTTGAATGATAACTTGCAATATGTTGTTGAAATCAACACTGTGAATGAATGAAGCTCTGTTTTAGTCACAAGTTGATTCTATTCTATAGTTTTAGTTAGGAATTCCTTGGAAGGTGTCAGGTTTGGTTAATTTGGATGAAGTATCATTCTTTTCTATTCCAAAGCCATGATCTATCTTTTTCTATTTCTTTAAAACCCCATTTGGAATAGGTTTTAAGTTTATGTTTTCTCTCATAATAGTCCAAAAGCTCACACTAGCAGGCCCCTTGAACATTACTATTACATTGACCATTGAGGGACATCAGTACAGTTGAGAACCAACTACCAAGACCTTGGGAGTTAAGGCATCCATGTGTTGCCTTTCTCTTTCAGGAGAAGCATAATAGCAATATTCTATTTGCAATGTTGTTGTGCCATTTGGGATGTCAATAGTAACTAAGAACAAGCAATTGAATGCAATAAGAATTTTTCTAAATGCAATTAAGGTGAAAAACAATGCAGTTTTTAGCTTTTTCAATGAAATGATGCAATTAAGTAAAGATGCAAGTTATATGCACTTTCACTAATGCAAATATATAAAACCCTAGATGCACTTTCACTAATGTAAGATGCAATGCAAGAATGGATGCAATCTAGATCTAAGGACTTTAATAGAATCCAATTCTGAAATGAAATGAATGCTCGAAAAAGTCAGGTTCGCCTAAATGATGAGGAGAAAAATGGATACCTTAGAGATATCACACTTTTTCCATCAATCATTCACTAAGGTCCTATGAGTCCCAATTGGACTGACTACCAACCTCACAAGGTGAGTCAATTATCAATTAGGAAGGTATTAGGAGGGGGTTCTATGAATTCTAAGGGGTTCACCACCAAGGAAATGCTGGGAAAAGACAAATGTTTGAAAACATAGTGTGATATACAAAATGACATAAAACTAGAAATGTAAGCTAAATGAGAGATGTAAATAATTAAATTATGCAACATGAAGATAGAATGTGTGCACTTGGGAAGTATGGAGATGCTGTGAGGATTTTGGAAATGTAAATAAGCTATTTAGAAATGTCAAGGAGGACTAAGACACCTAGAGTGGCATATTAGTCTCGTTGTTGTTTTTCGGTGCCAATATGGAGTCTTCGAATCGCAGAACCGGATCTTAAAAAATCTCTAAAAAATAAGCCTGGGAAGAATAAGACACCCAAGATGGTGTATTAGTCCCATTCTAAGTTTTTTCAAACTCTAAATAGGATCTTGAGCTTGAAGGTTTGCACTTGCTTCTCCTCAGATTGCAAGCTCAAAACCTTCTGAATGTGGCCTATAGGTGAGTTTCCGTGAAGATGACAACTTTGAAATGAAACTTTAAAACTTTCACAAATTTGAACCCCAAGTGATCTTAAATTCTTCAACCTAGATCTACAATCACAAATATGCAAGACGGGAAAAACTTGTTGTTAGTGAATGGGGGTTTTCCTTGGTCAAATCCCTTGTTGGTAATTAAATGTTGAAATTAAATAGAAATAATGAAGGAAATTGTGAATGAAGAACATGCAATGCTACAACTCACCAAACCCTTATAAAATCTGCAAACTTGTGTGCAATTGCTACAATGGATATGGATCTTGAATGCTTGAAAGATAGGACTTGAATTGATTTCTTGAATCAAAACCCTACATCACAAATTTTAGCACAACAACACACATGATGCATGAATCTCAAAATGGCTTCAAATGCTTGATAGAATGCTCTTGAATGCTCTTGTGAACTCAATTTGATATTAGGAATTCTCTCACAAAAGACTTGGATTGAAACGAATGAATGAACCTTTTATTTATACTTATTTAGGCCTAATATTCTGAAATTACATCACACCAACCAAACAAATGAATTCATTAAATAAAAGAGGCTAAATCCCATCAGAATTTGAAATTAAATCCAAAAAAATAACTCAAGGAGGACTAACATGCCATAGGTGGCATCTTAGTACCTAGTCCTAAAAACTTGGGGCACAGACACAAAAAAGGGGCCCAATCCAGACATCCCAAAATTAGGGTCGCGAGATGCTTGGGGGACAAAGATGCCCTAGGTGGAATTTTAGTCCTGACCCAAAAATTAGGAACACACTGATGGAGTCTATGGTCACTAGAAATGGAATGCACAACTTCCTTGTTCACACCAAAAGGGGAATAAAGGAAGAGGGATCCAATTTCACAATACTCACATTCAAGAACAAACCCTTGAGATTTCAATGCAAAGGATATTGAAATATTTCAAAGGGGATTTAACTAATAATGGAGTTCACCACTAATGCAAAACTTTGAAAATGCAAGATGTCTGAAAACACAATGTGATATGCAAAATGACCTACAAATGAAAGTAAACTGAAACATAAACTTATGAAATTGAAGTGTGCACCTAGAGATTGGAAAGAGATGGAGAGGAGCTTTGGAATGCTGGAGAATTCACTGTTGATGCCAATTGGGACTCATATGCCAAGTTGGGCAGCTTAGTCTTGCTTCAGGTGAACAATGTCGGAACAGGTTTTGGACAAATGGGTACTAAGATATGCAAAATCCTATGTCTAACTCGTACAATGGGAATCATTCACCACTAATGGAGAATGAGTCCACTTCCATATTTTTGGAAATCAAAAGTGGAATCTATAGCTCTCAATTTGCACTTCTGCTCTTGGTTCAAATCCAGGTATGAAACTGTCAAATTCAACATGTAGATCTTCTCCAAGCTTCTCCTAGGGATTTGAAAACTTTGAATGATTTTGATAGCTTGATGGAAACTTTTCAAATCTTGTTCTTTGACAATTGCAACTTAAACTTCCAAATCACATGCAAAGAGAGGGAATAAATTTTCAAGGGGTTAGTGAATAGGAGTTTGCCTTTCTCAAACCCTGGGTTGGTAATTAAACCCTAGAAATGAAATCAAATATGGAAAGAGAATGACGAATGTACAAAATACAATGCTACAACTCACCAAACCGTTAAAGTAGAATATTGTAAACATGTGAATGATGGCTCCAAAGTGCTTGAATGCTCTTATAAACAAAATGCTTGAATGCTAGATCACTTGATTGCTTGTTGGATTGATTAATAGATTGGGGGTGAAATGAGTAGAAAAACCTTATATTTATACTTTATTATGCAATAATTCCCAAAAATACATCATAGGCTAACCTTAGATCTTAGAAATAAAAACCCACTAGAAATTTGAATTAATTTTCAATTTTGTGCCAAAGGGACTCATTCACCACTCTAGGTGAACGGGTCCCACCTAAGGGGACCCATTCTCCCAAAATGGAGAATGGTTCCCACCTTAGGCATTTGAAGTGGGTTTTAGAATTTAAGTGTTTTAAATGATGTTTAATGGGTTTATTCTCAAAAATAAACATAAGGCCTGTAGATGTAAAATAGGGCCAATTAAAGCATAAGAAGGTCCAATTATTAATGACAAGCCTAAAAAAGCATGAAATTTTGTTACAAAACTTTATAACACTTTGAAATAAAGCTTGGTAAATGATAAAGAGAGGCTATTTAGGTTAAATACAATAACAAGACCCTAGAAAAGTGTGAAAGAGTGTTGCAACACTTTACGACACTTAAGCAAGGTGCCACTTGAATCCTGTTAGTTCACAAGGTTGCAAGACCTAATGTGAATGTGTTATCCACATTACAACACTAAATCAAGGCACAATTAATCCAAATTCACAAGGAGGGCCCAAATGGGATAGAAAAAGTAGAAGGGTTACTTTTTCGGTGTCTACAAAGTCATTAAATTATTATTTATGCATTGGAGAATGTTAGGATTAAACAAAAGAATATATTATTCATAGGGCTTGTGGACACAAAATAGGACCAATTAAGCCATAAAGAATCATAAATAAAGCAAGGCAAGACCAAACAAGTGTGAAAATGCAAGGATATGCATTTTCCTACACTACAAGGCAAAGCCAGTTTGGATACCTAATTGTTGATGATCACAAGGTTTGAATCCTTGGGTACCGAACCTTGGAAAGAATACCAAGAATTGGGACATTTACCCACCAGGCTCATGAGAACCAGGTGCAAAGAGAAGAACCGGGAATTAGGTTCAAGTGGGACCAAAAATGATTTAAATATATTTGTAATAGAACCTATGGTTTATGACCTATGACTAAAGAAAATGAAAAGCAACCATTGGGCTAACCAATGAAGAAAAGGGACGTGCACACTAGGATGATTTACCTTGGTGATGACTCATTGAGATTGGCTTACTGACTAGGTGGGAAACTAGGACCAACCAAAGATACAATATCCTTAGCACAACCGCTTCATGTCTAGGACTCTAGAGGTCTAGAAAATTGATAAGACTTAGGGGAAAAACCACAATACTCCACATCTGGGAAACACAAGTATTTAGGCAATGACTAGGCAAGCTAGAAAAAACTTCCATTTTACCATCTCCTCTAAAAGCAGCACACCGAAGAAAGAAAAGGCAAAGGAAATGAAAGAAAGGTAGGAAAAAAAAGGTTCCAAACTTTGCCAAGGAGCAAAATTGGGTGTGTTGTGAGACCACACAACAACTAGCAACCAACAAAGAAAAACAAAATAATAGAAAGCCAAATCTGGACCTAATAACCATGCTTCAACTTTCTTCAATCTACAAATTATAAATGGTTAGATCCTCATTCTAGCTTTATTTCTTCACTTTAACTAACATACAAGATTAAATATTATTGAGCTCACATGTGCAAAATTAGTTTATTTCACTACAGTGAATTTAAAGCATAGAAAATGTTTGCATTAAGCTACATAATTTGGCAATTCCTCTTATGCCAACATTGGATAGAGCCTTCCTGCAAGTCAAGCATCCCTAGCCTTGACAAGGTTATCTTTGCAATTCCCCCAAACATAGCTCTACTACTAGTCAAGCATCCATAGTCTGGGTAGAGATATTTGGATAGCCTAAAGAGTTGAATTTTTCTCTTTTGATATTTCTTTGATATTCTGGAAATGTGATCTATGCTTGAAGTAAAAGGAACTGAACAATTCCCCAATCATCTATAATTAAAGGACTATTTTTGGTTGAAGCATAGATCGCATTTCTAGAATTGATATTCTATTATTTTGACCACCTTCAAAGGTTGCTAATTACTATATAACCTGACAACACAAAACCCCAAAAAGAAAACAAAAGAAAGCAACAGATGAACACCCAACAAACCAAAACAATAATAAAAAAAAAAAACAATTATTTACAAAAGGAACTAATTACAAAAAAAAGAAAAAAAAAACCTATTTACAAACTATTTACATACTATTTATACACTAAGCTTGGAAGTAATATTTCAAGAATTTCCCATTGACAAGAAATGGGACATCTTCTCTAGTCAAAGTTTTTATTTTTTTGGAAAATCACTATTAGAGAGGATGGCACTCTTTTTTTTGCTTTGAAAATTCTGATTACAAATTTTTAGGACATTACATATTCAGATTACAAGAATTTTTAGAGGACGTTAATATCATTGGATGTATTTGTTTTGAAGTAGACATCTTCTTGTGCTTCACCTCTATCCATTCTTGTTCAATTGCAAGATATACCTACCATGTTTAAGTTTACATTGTTGTCACTATTTTCTAGAGTAACCCAAGATAGCGAGGAGATTTTTGTATGCCTATGCTGTGAAGGAGATAAATTCTTAATTTTGTTTTCTTGAAGATTTTAGAAATACACTAGAGTGGGTTGAGGTGACATCAGATCCTTTTCTTGTGCACTAGAGAAGAAGCAACATCTTGTTCAGAAGGAGATAACATAATTACGGGACCCCACCCCATCCCACCAAGATGGATTGTAGATGGGGGCAGCCTTAGCCCCACCCTTACCACAATGAGTAGACACATGATCAATTGTGAAATTTTTTCTACACCGAAAGGTGATCTTTTCATAATCTATTAGTTGGCATCAATGTCTATTGACAAATTTAAGAAAAATCTCCATCGAAAGAACTTTTGACACATCCATTTCCATGCACAAGTGAGAAAACTTCAAGTTCTCATAATTGATTGTTTCTTTGAAATGTAGTGGTATTTACCCAACCTATTGCCAATTTCCTTCAAACAATCAATTTCCCAAAACTGTAAGGGAAGATAGGGTAAATGAACCCACAACAATGTAGAAGAAAATGACTCTATTCATAGATCAAATGAAGGAAACCATGGTTTCATGAATAGGAAATCTCCTTGGACAAACCATGGACCAGTTTTTAGTATCATTTATTTATCTTCTACATAATCAAATTCCAAAATGAAAAACCCCTTGGCATAGGGATAAATGCTAACTTCTTCCTCTGATATTATTTCTAGTTAGAACATATCCAAGAATGGAGATGACTTAATTTTGGCCATACTTTCATAAATCTACAAACAATGGTTTGGGCTTGTAAGAAAGCCTCTTTGTCACAAATTTTTTCTTTCCAAGAAAATCTCAAGGGTTGTCGGTGAATGACACATAGAAAAGGACAACCTCTTATTTACACCACCATGGTTGGGTGGGTTAGAGTTGAGCCCTAGTTATGAATCAACATTATGATGACCATTCAAACCTAAGAAATCACGGTTTAAAGCTTCCTTAAAAAAAATGTTGTCACCAACCTTGGGCCCCACAAATGAACCAGGGAAAGAAGGATGTTGGAATGGAGAAGACAGACTAGAGCCATCCAAATCCTTGTAGGAAATGGATGGGAGGGAGGGAGATGCGGGCATCCTTCTATTGCAGAGCACTCATTGAAATCTCTAATCTACAAAATACCAAATAGTTTTTAAAACTTACATATCTCCAATCAAAGTTAAGTCTATAAATTTTGTCACCCAAAATTTTAGACACCTAGTAAGGACCCATCCATAACTTTTTAAAATTACTATGCTCATGTTCACGCTCATGGGATTTGTCCCAATATAGGACTAAATTAGATATCCTAGAAGTTTTTAATCCTTTCCATTTTGTCAAATAGCTAGTTTACCACATATTGGTGACTAGAAAAGCGATCTATAACTTTGGTATATTTTTCATCTAAGTGCATCAGTTGCAACAATCAAGCGTTGGTCTAATCATCTAATCCAATGTACTCTTGGAAAAATTACCAAGTAGGGATTTTCAAGTTTATAGGAAATATATGATCTACCCCATAGACTAAGTGGTAAGGAGAATTCCCCAATGTGGGTTTCAGGTATGTGCAGGATCATCATGGAAAAAATAGGCCCCTAAGTGGCAAAAAAATTAGAAAAATTAGAGTTAGGAAACTTGACATAAAAATTTGAATAATTTATCTATATTATTTCAAAAATATGTAAGAATATAATCTATAGAAAATTGAATTTAGTTTCTAAACTACTAGGTTTGTTTAAAAAAAAATCTATTTGTTGAAAATTTGAAATTTCAATGCAATGGTACTTAAATTTCAAGGAAAAATAAGAAGTAGGTGTCTGTCTGACCACCCTAACCACAATAATATGATAATATTTTTTTATAATGTTTTAGATATAAGTAGAGGACTCATGCCCCGATGTGATGCATATTTTTTCGTAATTTTTTTCCAAGTAAAGAATTAATTATGAATTTTGTACTATAACTTTATTAAAAATGTAAAAACTCGTATGTTTGACCGCCTTAACTTGGTCAAAAATTCATGAAATTCAAATTTTCTTTTTTTAATCCTATAGCATATGAAGCATAGAATGTGACACATGTTTTGGATTCAAAAAATGTGATATTGTTTGAAAGCTATAGATTTTTTTCAATCAGCCTATCAATCAGGACTTTTTCTGTAATTTGAATAGAAAATGAATAATAATTACTTATTAAATTCAAAGTAAAGCATAATTTATATTGGTGGAAAGTTGAGAATCTTCTTTAAAAACCCTTTTCGTTTCATCAATTTTGGGTAAAAAAATAGTCGTCAGCCACAAACCCATCATATTGCCACTTTTTGGCCCATCATGATCCTGTACATACCCTTTCATCCAAGTATAATCTACCCAAAGGGCGAGTTTCAATAGATAATTCCATTCTATAGGATTCTTTTCAACTAACCTCTTGATTATATCTAGTAGATTCTTGTTTGATGATTTTGCTAAACGATTTCCCTATGGATAATAATTAGATGAGAATTTCAATGTTATAGCATATTCAAATGTCCAATTAGAAAACTTTAACAAGGAAAAATTAGGGCCATTATCACATACCAGTGCATGTAGTATTCCAAACATGGTAATAATTCTTTCATCTAAGAATTTGATTACCACCTTTGTGGGGCATTATTTTCTATGACATGCTTTAGTCCAAAAATTACAATAATTGGTAGCATTCAACAAAGACTTGTGACCTACAGACAATGGAGGATTGATAGTATTAATGAAGTCTGAACCCCATTCTGACAAAGGGTGTATCTCCATCATCAACTATAATGGTTGAGCATTAAATCTTCCTTTATCTGCAAGAATTTGGCATGTGTAACAGTTGTTTATGTGTTCACAAGTATCTTTGAAAATAGTTGGCCAGTAATAGACATCCCTCAAGATGAGGTGTCCAGTAGCTAAAGGCGCTCCATGAGTTGTACCAAAATTAGCATGTAATTCTTGCAACACTTCATTCACTTTTTTCTTATTCAAGCATCTTAAATAAATTCCTTCATGATTCTTCATGAATAGAACCCCTCCTTTAATCATATAACTCTAAGATTTTATCTTCAAGGCTCTTCTCTGATTTTTCTGTATATGATCAGTGCAGTTATGACTAACAAGGTAATACCATATATCTGAATACCAATCATCTTGATCTTTTACATCTAGAGTATATTATTGGCTAGAGATTTGTGGATCAATCTCAACAATTGATTTAACTAAGGATTGTCCTCATACCAACTTCATGGGTATAATCTCCAAATCAAACTCTTGCAAAATCATAACCCACTTAGCTATCTTTTCTCTTAGCTTACTCTATTTTAGTAGCATTTTTATTGTAGCATCAGGGACAATAGCCTTGACTATACTTCTAAGAATGTAATGTTAGAATTTTCGTACTACTTTAACCAGAGCAAACACTTGTGTTGATGAAGGAAATGGGAGTCTAAATCCCAAAGATTTAGATTTGTTCCAACATCAAACAATGGAGTACCTACCAACTACATACATATGGAAACAAAATAAACTAACTAAAAACACATGCATGCAAATGGATTTTTGTCTCCATTGCCCTCCTATCATCCAAGATCTTGTGTTGTTGAATAAATTTTCTCTCATAGAACTGTGCACAAGAGGCTATGGCGAATGGAGATTAAAATATTGAATATGAATAATAGGAGATAACAAAATAAAACATGATAATCTAGAATGCTAACATGCAAATAAACTAAGATGAAATGGATATCAAAAGAAAGAGTTCAAACAAAGAGTATTCAAAGTGGATGTGAAGACAGCTAAAATGCAAAGAACGTAGATGCCAAATGATTGAGAAATGAGAAGGAAAGGTTTAAATAGATCTCCTCAGGGGTGGATCCAATATTAGGGAAAATATGGGATAAATATATGAATGAAATGCATGCAAAATGGTAAATAAACGATAATAGATAAATTATTATGCAAATGGAGTTTATGAATATGGATAAATGATTATGAATACATAATATTTTAATGATTATGGATTTATAAATGATTAGTGAGATGGATAAATATTTATAAAACGGTTATGTATGAAATATGAATATGAGATGAATTATATATAAAATGGATAATGGTACTAATAATGGATCCACATATTGATAAAAAATTTAATATTATTAGAGTAAATTTTTATGTGTCTACAACTTGTTTTCAATATCCATGTATTTGAGCTTTGCTTCTTTAATTTGAGCGCTTATGGAAGCAATCAAATTTTCTTCTTTTTTCTTGCCCCTTTGTGTCAACATTACTGCACACGTATGACCAAAAGAAAATAAGTAAATATGAAAGGTTTAACATAATCCAAACTTACCAGCATCAGTGCTTCCACAATTACAACTTTCATATTCTTGAAGGCGAGTTTAGTCTGACTTTTCCATTAAATTTTTTCATCTTTCTTCAACATATCAATCGAGTGGTTTCACTATCTCAGGAAATATGGTAATAAATTTCCAAATGAAATTGATCTTACCGAAATATGACTTTAATTATATTTTACTTCTCAGGGGTTGTAATTTGAGTAAGGCACTCACTCTATCTGGGTCTATTGAAATACCTCTTTCAATATTAATGTGTCCCAATAGTTTTCCTTTAGTCACCTTAAAAATACATTTCTTAGGATTCAATGAAACTCCATAAGTTTCACACTTTTACAATATTGCTTTGAGATCACAGACTTGATCTTTGTTCTTGGAAAATATCATGACGCCGTCCATGTGTATAACAATACATTTACGTATTGAATCTTGGAAGGCACAATCCATAGCTCTTTGGAATATGGCTCTAACATTTATCAATCAAAATGACATCCTTTTGTAAGTGAAAGTTCCCCACTTTGTAGTGAACAATGTCTTCATCTAATTGTCCTTCATGACCATTACCTGATTTTACATAGAGAATCTGTCCAAGAAGCACATCATCTACAAACCATTAAAAATTTGTAACACTTCTTCCAATGAAGGCAAAGGATAATTATATTTTTCAGAGGTCTTATTAAGATTTAAAAAATCCACACAGTTGTATATCTCCATTCTCCTTCTTGATAGGAACTAGATTCACAACCCAAGTAGAATGTCTTATAAGAAAAATTATTTGGGTTGAGGGGAGCTTTTGTAGTTCCTTTTGGATCAATGGTTCTAAGAGTGCATTTATGGGTTGTTGTTTCTATTGGAAAGGTTTTACATCAAGATTTAACAGAATCATATGAGTGATGATGGAAGTATCATAAGTTTTCAAATCTTCGTATATCCATGCTATAACCTTCCAATAATCTCTAAGTTCTTGAGAAATATTTCTTCTTTCTTCTTTGGTTATGTGCAAGATCATCATGGAAAAAATAGGCCCTTAAGTGGCAAAAAATTCAAAAAAATCAGAGTTAGGAAACTTGACGTAAAAATTTGAATAAGTTATTTGTATTATTTCAAAAATATGTAAGAATAAAATCTATAGAAAATTGAATGTAGTTTCTAAACTAGTAGGTTTATTTTTTTAAAAAATTATTTGGTGAAAATTTGAAATTTCAATGTAGTAGTACTTAAATTTTAGAGAAAAAATAAGAAGTAGGTGTCTATCTGACCGCCCTAACCACAATAAAATGATAATGTTTTCTTAGAATATTTTAGATATAAGTAGAGGACTCATGTCGAATGTGATACATATTTTTTTGTAATTTTTTTCCAAGTAAATAATTAATTATGAATTTTTAATTACAACTTTTAAAAAATATAAAACTTGTATGTCTAACCACCTTAACTTGTTCAAAAATTCATGAAATCTATTTTTTTTTAATTCTATAGTATGCGAAGCATAGAATGTGATGCATGTTTTAGATTCAAAAAATCTGATATCGTTTGAAAGCTATAGATGTTTCTCTATCATCCTATCAATTAGGGGTCCTTTACTCGTAATTCAAATAGAAAATAAATAATTATTTATTAAATTCAAAGTAAAGAATAATTTATATTGGTGGAAAGTTAATAATATCCTTTAAAAACCCTTTTTGTTTCATCAATTTTGGGTTAAAAAAAGGTTTTCAGACACATACCCTACACATACCCATCATATCACCACTTTTTGGCTCATCATGATCCTGCACATACCCCTTCGGTACATACCTTCCCTATAATCATGTTCTTAGGATCTTCTTTAGTATTCAAATTATATAATTCAGATTGCCCCCCATCACTTCTAGGTAGTTTTTTCTATCAAACTATTTGATCTACATCAAATAGTCTCTCTATCTCAATTATCCCTTTCTGAATATTATTATATTTAGCTTGAGCTAATTCTTTATCTTGAATTTCACCATCTTGGTGATCTATTTCTTCAATTATATATGCCTCGAAGATACTAGTGTTAGTGATAAATTACAATATGTGAAGATCATCTTCAAACACCTACAAATTTTTAACATTATCAAGAACTAAGAGTAACTACACTAACTCAACAATAAACCTCCTCAAATCAGAAGCATCGAAAGGTTCTAGAGCACTAGCAGCAATAGCTAAAGCATTGACTCTCTAATTAAATCTTCGTGGGATATGAGTAATGTTAAAGGAATCAAAATCTACTATCAGGTCCCACATTTTGTGTTGATAACTAGAAAAGCATTTGTAATGAAAAATATACTGCTTTCAAAATTGCTTGACCACTAGCTCTGAATCACCAAACACCATAAGAATATTGACCTTCTTCTTGATCATGAACATCAAACCGTGAATAAGGGCCTCGTATTTTTCTGCATTATTAGTACATTGGAATTTTAATCGGTAAGTAGCAAGAAAAGACTTACCTTACAGATTGATGGGCTGAAATCCAATTCCAATTCCTTGTTCCGATTTGGATCCATCAAATTTAAGGGTTGAAGTTTCATCCTCTATAGCTCTAAGCTTAGCATTCTTAAGAGTGGACAAATTAACATTTTCGGTATGCTTGGCTTGCATCTTATCTCCAAGTATTTCTGGTTTAGACCTATTAAGTGTAGTGTTTTCTAAACAGTGTTGGATTTGAATTCTATGAATGATTTCTAACACATCATGTAACTATGTTTTAAGTGTGTAGAATTGTGTAACCTACACCAACCTTCCAACAAACAAATTTTTATAGAATCTTTAATTTTCCTGCTCTTTCAAGCTTCCATAACAATATTAGATTCCAAAATTTATCTAAACGACTATCCTCTTCTTTGAAAGAATCATAATATGATTTGACTAACATGTCTATTCTAGGAGTTATCTAATTATGCTTTTCAGCAATACACATGAAAACTTCTTCTATTTTAACTCCTATACACTAAATTTCATAAACCCCTAGTTCTACATCTATGTATAGAACTTCATTTTATTGATTGTAATCAGTGATCATATATTTCATGTGTGGATCTCTCTCAATCTAGATTTGATTAGGAACTCTTTTCCATGGTAACCACATATGTGAAAACTGTGGCCATGTATCCATTCAAAGTCTTGGACCAATCCCTACTCAATAACATACCATAAGTATTAGGTATCTCAAAAACCTTAATATCTATATAATATTAAATCTGGGAATCTGACGCTAGATGCATATGAATATTGGTTAATTCTCCAACTACATTTACTTTAGTTTTGTCAAGTTGAGTGAATTTATTCAAGGATTTTTTCAGAGCTAAACCTAGCATCTAACATATGGAAAAATTCATCACATTAGTGATGCTCTAGAATCTACTACCCAATTATGAATATTTTTACCAAATATTCTTAGTGTGAGAAAAAATGGCAGGGACTCTTTTCCCTTTATAAAAGGATACTTGCATGTCTACCATAGGAATAATAATTTTGTCTTTTTCCTTAATGGAGCTATCCTCCACCGTATATTCTTTACTAAAATTGATTTTCTTTTGGAAAATCTTCTACGGTATTCAAGAAAGCTTTCCTAATCTTAGGTGCTTTTAGAAATTTTGATAAAGAGAGGCTATGTTTATCTTTTTGATCTCTCCTGCTAAATAATTAGTCAAATTGTTTTGATCAACAGAGTCTACTTTTTCACTTCGTGAAACATTCGATGAGTTGTATTCAGAGGTCACAATGGGTAACCATGGGGTATTGCTTGATTTATCATCGAGTGGGGTATTAAAGTTATTAGGTGATATTGACATGGTCAGAGGCCCTTTGAATCTACTTCCACCTTTTGTGTTACTTCTCAAGTCATAGCTATGTCCTTTAAGATATTTTTGAAAATCATGAATTTCATCATCTTCGCCCTAAGGTTCATTTTCATCTTGATAAGGAAATGTGTAGGTTTCTAAAGTCATGGCTGAACTATCTCCTTCATGCTCATAAGTACAACTCTTGAAAATAATAGGTGACTCAAAACATTCGTAACTTTCAAGAACCAAAGTAGATTCATATCCTACTAGAAATAAGTCAATTCTTGTAGGAGGATGAAAGTCACACTATTCATTGTAGTGTGTAGCAACCAAAAAAATATCGTATGTAGTTTTAAACTAAGGACCATCCACTTTAAAATGAGCATTTGTCTTGTGAATTTTATACCAATTGTTCATTGCAAGGTTAGCTAAATTCACCTTTGATGTAGGTCTATCATCGGAGGAATTAACATTATCTAAAGGTGTGGATATTAATGCATTATTTAGTCATGTATTCCAAGGTCTAGGTGGTCTAGGAGCATTATATGCTTGACTTTGCGAACTTTGATTATTACTCTAAGAGTAAAAAATATGATTCCTTAATTTTGTAACCTTTGTGGTTAATCTTTGGAGTTGAGATATGATTTCTTTACTTTCTTCTTTATCATTTGAAGTTTTGACCTTTTGACTCTCTTGAGTTTGTGAAAAAAAGGTTCTTTTGTTAGGATGCAACTTTGTGATAGCTAGACTAGGGTGCAGGACTAAAGCTTGACTATTTCCTGATTGAAAGAAAGAGTTTTGAGGAAATGTCCCATTTTGGACCATTGAAGGAAAATAATTAGGATTAATTGGATGATTTAATGGAACTCCACCCACGCTCAAAATTATAGGATAGTTATTCAATCCATTTCCACCATTTATAGATGATTTGCTTATGAGGATTTTCATTTCTAAATTTACACTTACAACTTCAGCATAGGCGTCTAGTAAAGAAGTGGGAGGATTTTCCCTTCATTTCACAAGCATAGTAGTTAAAGGATCTACTGTCGTATAATATACCGTGATGGTGGAAACATTATCCACTACATAAGGTGCTTGTAATCTAGAATAGGCCTTTTGAAACCTATCATTAAATGCAGTTATAGGTTCACCATTGAACCTTTTGATTTGAGCAAACTGATGATATAACAAGGCAGGATCAATCAGTGTTCTAAACCTAGCTAAAAATTGACTTTCCATATCTTGCCATGATCTGAGTTACAAGGTAGGTTGATGTACCACTGGTAAACTTCATTACTTAAGGTATATAGAAACAACCTACATACATCTTCATGTTGTATCCTTGCTTTGAAATGTGTATCCTTAAAGATATTGATATGTTCTTCTATATATTTGTGAAGGTAATACTTAGGACACAATTTTTATGGATTCTTTGGGAAATCATTATACACAAAAAATTGCATCAATGACTCTAGATTAAAGAAATCCATCGCTATGGGTAGGGTAGGTATAACAACAGTTAGATTTTGTGGTATCACACTTGCACTCCTGGACCCTTGAGGTATGCATGACTTTACAGAAATTATTTTGACTAAAGTTACATAAGGATTACTAGACCAAGACCTAGTGACTCTGTGAGACTCCAGCTTCAACCTTAATGAAACCAAAAGAACAACGAAAAGATCCCTCCTTCTAGCGCCACTTCCTATTGATCACGATGTTATTTGCACACCAAAAGTGCAGATAAATCCTCATAAACAGACCGTGGGAAGCTATCTTTACTTGAAAGACTAAACTAGGACAATCTAAATCATAGGTTGACTCAACTTAATCCCAAGGATCATTTATGTCAAGTATTGACCACAATAGGTTTGCATCAGGGTTCGTTGTGATAATGCTATTAATCACAAGGGGTAAATAGTGATTTTGGGTTCTCAAAGGAATCATAAGGATAGGAAAAAGATATTCTCAGTCTGTTCATCAGAGAATTTCATGAAATGAAAAAAAATTCAATAACAATTCATTCAAACAAATTTTCTTTCACTTAAGTGAATTTAGCTTTAAGCATTCAACAATATTATGGAATCGAAAGATTTGCAATAATATTTTCATTTAGTTATATCTATTTTTGAACATTTTCTAAAATTTAAATATTTATTCTAAAATAAAGCATCAAAAGTACTCGAAAACTAAAATTTTTCTTAGGTATTATCCATGCATGCCTCAATAATTAACCAAATCAAAGCAAACCATTCCATACGTCACCAAATTGCTTCATAACTAGGCATACAATGATGCAAAATTTTAAAGAAAGGGGGTTTATTTGGACATTGATTAGGTTTTGTATGAACCCTTAAATGGTGCAACATACAATCTTGTCCAGCGGAATAAACAACCAGCTACAGGGTATGTGCAGGGTCATAATGGAAAAAATAGAACCTTAAGTGGCGAAAAATTTAGAAAAATCAGAGTTAGGCAACTTGACATAAAAATTTGAATAAGTTATCTATATTATTTCAAAAATATGTAAGAATAGAATCCATAGAAAATTGAATGTAGTTTCTAAACTCCTAGGTTTATTTTATTTTTTTAAATCTATCTCGTGAAAATTCAAAATTTCAATGCAGTAGCAATTAAATTTCAAGGAAAAAATAAGAAGCGTGAGTGTGTTTGACCACTCTAACCACAATAAAATGATAATAATTTTTTATAATATTTTAGATATAAGTAGAGGACTCATGTCCCAATGTGATGCATATTTTTTTATAATTTGTTTCCAAGTAAATAATTAGTTATGTTTTTTTATTACAACTATTAAAATATATAATAACTCATATGTCTGACCACCTTAACTTGGTCAAAACTTCATGAATTTTTCTTTTTTTAATCCTATAGTATACAAAGCATAGAATGTGATACATGTTTCAAATTCAAAAAAAGTGATACCGTTTGAAAGCTATAGATTTTTTTCAATTAGCCTATCAATCAGGACTTTAGTCGTAATTCAAATAGAAAATGAATAATAATTATTTATTAAATTCAAAGAAAATTATACTTTATATTGGTGGAAAGTTGAGAATCTCCTTTAAAAACCCCTTTTTTGTTTCATCAATTTTGGGTAAAAAAAATTTGACAGTCGGGTATGTGTAGGATCATCATTGAAAAAATAGGCCCTTAAGTGGCAAAACATTCAAAAAAATCAGAGATAGGCAACTTGACGTAAACATTTGAATAAGTTATCTATATTATTTCAAAAATATGTAAGAATAGAATGTGTAGCAAATTGAATGTAATTTATAAACTATTAGGTTTATTTTAAAAAAATAAAAAAATCTATTTGGTGAAAATTCAAAATTTCAATGCAGAGTACTTAAATTTCAGGGAAAAAATAAGTAGGTCTTTTTCTGACCACCCTAACCACAATAAAATGATAATATTTTTTTATAATATTTTGGATATAAGTAGAGGACTCATGTCCTAATGTGATGCATTTTTTTATTATATTTTTTTCCAAGTAAATAATTAATTATGAATTTTTTATTACAAATTTTAAAAAATATAAAATTCTCTTATGTTTGACCACCTTAACTTGGTCAAAACTTTATATTTATTTTTTTACTCCTATAGTATGCGAAGCATCAAATGTGACACATGTTTTGGATTCAAAAAATGTGATATCGTTTGAAAGCTATAGATGTTTCTTAATTAGCCTATCAATTAGGACTTTAGTCGTAATACAAATAGAAAATGAATAATTATTTATTAAATTCAAAGCAAAGCATAATTTGTATTGGTGGAAAGTTAAGAATATCCTTTAAAAACCCTTTTTGTTTAATCAATTTTGGGTTAAAAAATAGTTGTCAGCCACATACCCTACACATACCCATCATATCACCACTTTTTCGCTCATCATGATCCTGCACATACCCCTTCGGTACATACCTTCCCTATAATCATGTTCTTAGGATCTTCTTTAGTATTCAAATTATATAATTCAGATTGCCCCCAATCACTTCTAGGTAGTTTTTTCTATCAAACTATTTGATCTACATCAAATAGTCTCTCTATCTCAATTATCCCTTTCAGAATATTATTATATTTTTCTTGAGCTAATTCTTCATCTTGAATTTCACCATCTTGGTGATCTATTTTTTCAATTATCTATGCCTCAAAGATACTAGTGTTAGTGATAGATTACAATATGTGTTCAAATCATCTTCGAACACCTACAAATTTTTAACATTATCAAGAAGTTAGAGTAACTACACTAACTCAACAATAAACCTCCTCAAATCAGAAGCATCTAAAGGTTCTAGAGCACTAGCAGCAATAGCTAAAGCATTGACTCTCTGATTAAATCTTCATGGGATATGAGTAATGTTAAAGGAATCAAAATCTTCTATCAAGTCCCACATTTTGTGTTGATAACTAGAAAAGCATTTGTAATGAAAAATATACTGCTTTCAAACTTGCTTGACCACTAGCTCTAAATCACCAAACACCATAAGAATATTGACCTTCTTCTTGATCATGAGCATCAAACCGTGAATAAGGACCTTGTATTTTTCCACATTGTTAGTACATTGGAATTTTAATCAGTAAGTAGCAAGAAAAGACTTACCTTATAGACTGATGATCTCAAATCCAATTCCAATTCCTTGTTTCGATTTGGATCCATCAAATATAAGGGTCCAAGTTTGATCCTCTATAGCTCTGAGCTTAGCATTCTTAAGAGTGGACAAATTAACATTTTCGGTCTGCTTAGCCTACATCTTATCTCCAAGTATTTTTGGCTTAGACCTTTTAAGTGTAGTGTTTTCTAAACAACATTGGATTTGAGTTCTATGAATGATTTCTAACACATCACATAACTATGTTTTAAGTGTGTAGAATTGTGTAACCTACACCAACCTTGCACCAAACAAATTTTTATTGAATCTTTAATTTTCCTGCTCTTTCAATCTTCTATAACATTATTAGATTCCAAAATTTATCTAAACGACTATCCTCTTCTTTGAAAGAATCATAATATGATTTGACTAACATGTCTATTCTAGGAGTTATCTGATTATGCTTTTCAGCAATACACATGAAAACTTCTTCTATTTTAACTCCTATACACTAAATTTCATAAACCCCTTATTCTACATCTATGTATAGAACTTCATTTTATTGATTGTAATCAGTGATCATATATTTCATGTGTGGATCTCTCTCAATCTTGATTTGATTAGGAACTCCTTTCCATGGTAACCGCATATGTGAAAAATTTGTGGCCATGTATCCATTCAAAGTCTTGGACCAATCCCTACTCAATAAAATCCCATAAGTATTAGGTATCTTGAAAACCTTAATATCTATATAATATTAAATCTGGGGATCTGACGCTAGATGCATATAAATATTGGTTAATTCCCCAACTAAATTTACTTTAGTTTTTTCAAGTATAGTGAATTTATTCAAGGAGTTTTTCGGAGCTAAACCTAGCATCTGACATATGGAAAAAGTCATCAAATTAGTGATGCTCCAGAATCTACTACGCAATTATGGATATTTTTACCAAATATTCTTAGTGTGAGAAAAAATGGCAGGGCCTCTTTTCCCTTTATAAAAGGATACTTGCATGTTCGCCATAGGAATAATATTTTTGTCTTTTTCCTTAATGGAGCTATCCTCCACCGTATATTATTTACTAAAATTGATTTCTTTTTGAAAATATTCTAAGGTATTCAAGAAAGCTTTCCTAATCACAGGTGTTTTGAGCAATTCTGATAAAGAGAGGATATGTTTACCTTTTTTATCTCTCCTGCTAAATAATTAGTCAAATTGTTTTGATCAACAGAGTCTACTTTTTCACTTCGTGAAATATTCGATGAGTTGTATTGAGACGTCACTTTGGGTAACCCTGGGGTATTGCTTGATTTATCATCGAGTGGGGTATTAAAGTTATTAGGTGAGATTGACATGGTCAAAGGCCCTTTGAATCTACTTCCACCTTTTGTGTTACTTCTCAAGTCATACCTATGTCCTTTCAGATATTTTTGAAAATCATGAATTTTATCATCTTCACCCTAAGGTTCATTTTCATCTTGATAAGGAAATGTGTAGGTTTCTATAGTCATGGCTGAACTATCTCCTTCGTGTTCATAAGTACAACTCTTGAAAATAGTAGGTGACTCAAAACATTCATAACTTTCAAGAACCAAAGTAGATTCATATCCTACTAGAAATAAGTCATTTCTTGTAGGAGGATGAAAGTCACACTATTCATTGTAGTGTGTAGCAACCAAAAACATATCTGATGCAGTTTTAAACTAAGGACCATCCACTTCAAAATGAGCATTTGTGTTATGAATTTTATACCAATTGTTCATTGCAAGGTTAGCTAAATTTACCTTTGATGTAGGTCTATCATCGGAGGAATTAACATTATCTAAAGGTGTGGATATTCATCCATTATTTAGTCAAGTATTGCAAGGTCTAGGTGGTCTAGGAGAATTATATGCTTGACTTTGCGAACTATGATTATTACTCTAAGAGTAAAAAATATGATTCCTTAATTGTGTAACCTTTGTCGTTAATCTATTGAGTTGAGATGTGATTTCTTTAATTTCTTCTTTATCATTTGAAGTTTTTTACCTTTTGACTCTCTTGAGTCTGCGAAAAGAAAGAATTTTCATTAGGATGCGGCTTTGTTATAGCTAGACTAGGGTGCAGGACTAAAGCTTGACTATTTCTTGATTGAAAGAAAGAGTTTCAATCCATTTCCATCATTTATAGATGATTTTCTTAAGAGGTTTTTCATTTCTAAATTTACACTTATGTTTTCAGCATAGTCTTCTAGTAAAGAAGTTGGAGGATTTTCCCTTCGTTTCACAAACATAGTAGTTAAAGCATCTATTGTTGTATAATAAACCGTGATAATGTAAAAATTATAAGGTGCTTGTAATCTAGAATAGGCCTTTTGAAACCTGTCATTAAAAGCAGTTATAAGTTCACCATTGAACCTTTTGATTTGAGCAAACTGATGATATAACAAGGCAGGATCAATCAATGTTCTAAACCTGGCTAAAAATTGACTTTCCATATCTTGCCATGATCTAACTGAGTTACAAGGTAGGTTGATGTACCACTGGCAAACTTCATTGCTTAAGGTATATAGAAACAACCTACATACATCGTCCATCGTCATGTTGTATCCTTTCTTTGAAATGTGTATCCTTAAAGATATTGATATGTTCTTCTATATCTTTGTGAAGGTAATACTTAGGACAAAATTTCTAAACTCCTAGGTTTACTTTTATTTTTAAAATCTATCTAGTGAAAATTCAAATTTTCAATGCAGTAGCACTTAAATTTTAGGGAAAAAATAAGAAGCATGAGTGTGTTTGACCACTCTAACCACAATAAAATGATAATATATTGTTGATAATATTTTAGATATAAGTAGAGGACTCATGTCCTGATGTGATGCATATTTTTTTAATAATTTATTTCCAAGTAAATAATTAATTATAATTTTTTATTACAACTATTCAAATATATAATAACTCGTATGTCTGACGACCTTAACTTGGACAAAACTTCATGAATTTTTCTTTTTTTTGTAGACACAAAATATACCGGTTGACATTGTGCATCTGATCCTGACTACTAACATTGTTTCTTTCTTAATCATCCCTCGGTCTAACCATCTAATCAAATTCCCCTATCTTATGAAATTCATCAATATTCCTCTCTTAATTAAATAACTCATTTTATCTAATCAAGTTATCTCTTTTGTTAATTAAATCAATTCATCTTATCTAATTATCCCTATTTAATTAAATAATCAATTTATTTGATTAAATCTCTAAAGTCTATTCATTAAATTAAATAAATTAAAACCTTATTTGATTTAATCTAACACCATCTCTTTTAATTAAATAAATGAAAATTCTTATTTAATTATTGTCTTCTCATATTCCTCTCTTATTTGATTTAAATAAATTCATAAATTTGAGTCAAATAGGTCACATCATTTAACCTCTCTCATTAAATTAATTAAACCTTGATTAATTTAATCTCATCTCATGTCCCATCCTCTAGATTTTTCAAGTTGCACATGAAAATAGATTTAATTCATTTATTAAATCTCTATTTTCCTCACAAGGCATCCTTTTGAATATTCTCTCAATTTGAATTCAAAAATTCCAAGTCAACATGTACATCCAACAAGGCAATAACTCCATCTTACATGTCCTTTGCCTTGAGCTAAGTGGCATTTATTGCAATTTCCCTTCCCTCTTGCATGTCATTTCAACAAATTTGAAATTCAAATACTTGCATTTATTGGCACAAACCCCAAATCTTGCACATCCTTCATCCTTTCATAGATTGACAAGTGGCATCATACCATTGGATGAATGTTAGTCCCACATTGCTCAAATTTGGACATTTATCCATTTTGGAATTCTATAAATAAAATGCTCATATCCTAATTTGATCATCCACAATTTATGCAAAGTTACCATGCTTAAATATCCATCAAAATTCATCACTCATTCTTGAATCATAGTTAGGTTTTGCAGATTTTAGCTTGGAGCACTCTTCAACATCAACAAAGTGGATCAAATCTTCATCAAAACATCAAGTTTGCATCTTAGGAATTGGGAAAGGGCCAATTTTCACATCAAATTGGCACCAATTCCCCCATGGGATCATGAGTTTGCACATCTAATTAGGATTCAATCTTTATTTTATCATTTCCTTTGTGTTCTTTAGTATTTTCTTCCTAGTTTGAATGGTGTAAATGGATTTCATGGGGAATCCTTGTTTTGGCTTGTAATCTCTTGTCTAACTTGTTTATTCTTGTTTTTTTGCAGGTACCAAGGTTTGGGTTCACACATTTTTCATCCTATAGTATACAAAGCATAGAAATGTGATACATATTTCAAATTCAAAAAAAGTGATACTGTTTGAAAGTTATAGGTTTTTTTCAATCAGCCTATCAATCACGACTTTTGAGTAATTTAAATAGAAAATGAATAATAATTATTTATTAAATTCAAAGTAAAGCATAATTTATATTGGTGGAAAGCTGAGAATCTCCTTTAAAAAACCCTTTTTCATTTCATCAATTTTGGGTAAAAAAAGGTTGACAGCTGGGTATGTGTAGGATCATCATGGAAAAAACAAGCCCTTAAGTGGCAAAAAATTCAAAAATCAAATATAGACAACTTGACGTAAAAATTTGAATAAGCTATCTATATTATTTTAAAAAAATGTAAGAATAGAATGTGTAAATTGAATGTAGTTTCTAAACTATTAGGTTTTTTTTTAAAAAATCTATTTGGTGAAAATTCAAAATTTCAATGTAGTAGTACTTAAATTTTAGGGAAAAAATAAGTAGGTGTTTTTCTAACCACCTAACCACAATAAAATGATAATATTTTTATAAGATTTTAGATATAAGTAGAGGACTCATGTCCTAATGTGATGTATTTTTTTTGTAATTTTTTTCCAAGTAAATAATTAATTATGAATTTTTATTACAAATTTTAAAAAATATAAAAACTCTTATGTCTAACCACCTTAACTTGGTCAAAACTTCATAAAATTCAATTTATTTTTTAATCCTATAGTATGTGAAGCATACAATGTGACACATGTTTTGGATTCAAAAAATGTGGTACTGTTTGAAAGCTATAGATGTTTTTCAATTAGCCTATCAATTAGGACTTTAGTCGTAATACAAATAGAAAATTAATAATAACTATTTATTAAATTCAAAGTAAAGCATAATTTATATTGGTGGAAAGCTAAGAATATCCTTTAAAAACCCTTCTTGTTTCATCAATTTTGGGTAAAAAATAGTCATTAGCCACATGGGCCATCATATCAATTATATATAGCCACTTTTTGGCCCATTATGATCCTACACATACCCAACGACATACCCTACACATATCCATCATATTGCCACTTTTTGGCCTATCATGATCCTACACATACCCTACATAAGATTTCATACTAGGCTATAGATTTCAAATTAGCTTTGATATTGATTAGCTTCTATGTTCATATGAGTTTTTAATATGGAATGGAATAAAAAAAAGGAAAAAGAACAAAAATTAAAGAATTTTTGGTTCTCTGACATCCAAAAATTCTAAACTTAAAAATAAAATAAAAGTAGTAAATGACCTTTTATGGGAACAAGGCCCAAAATTTTAAACTTAAGTCTATCAAAGGGAATCATAAACAAAAAATCAAAAAGTAGCACATGGAAGACACTAGTTATCATTGGAATATTCCAAACAAAGTCAAAGCTTTGACTTCTTCATTAGCATTAGTCTTCAACTCCAAGCTTTAGTATGCAAATGCTCTGCACAAAACAAGGCCATTAGTATTCTTCAAATTTCAAAACTAGGCACCTCCACTGAGACTAGGAACAACCTGCAGAACTCATTTTGATAATATATTCTTGTGCTAACTTCTAGTATCCAACATCTGGTTATTCATTTCCTTATATTTGACTCTAATTCTAAAAAAAATTCTTCACCTTTTGTGTACTGATACTCTCTTAAGGTAACCAATAGCTGATGCATTCACTCTTTTAAAACTCCTTGAATTACCTTCCAGATGTATTTGATCCTGGTATAATCTTTTGATATTTGGAGGATATTTGCATTCCTCTACATCTTTTCGATTTCATATTTGACGATGGCACTCTTGCACTGTATAATTTCATCAATAACTTCCCATTTTAGCGAATGAACATGGTCTTTATTAACTCTTTCAAGCCATTCCTTGAAATCTTTTACTTCTTTACAATCTTTCCCTAGAGTCCAAGGATCACAATTCTACCATGCCAGCATTTCAATAAAACCTTGATCTTTGTCAATCAATTTATTACATCTTTCGATGACTTTCTCAAATCCCATATTTTTGTATTAAGGTGTCACCTTCCCAATTCACTTGTTTCTTCCATTTTTCAAACATCGAAATCCCATATTTTGTGGTTATATTCTCACTTTCCAATTCTTGGACATTTGTTTCAATAAGAGCCTTTAAGTTTCACCTTTCAATATCAATATGTTCTTGGAAAAACCTACATTCTCCTTCTAATCTTTTGTACTTTTCACACCAACGGTATAACTCTTTATGCTTCCTAATTGCATCTATGATTTATTCTTCTCCATTCATTTCCAAGTAATCCATCAATTCTTAAAACACACTCATTTTATGGCGAAGTGATGTGATAGCATCCACTTGCTCCTTGGACATAAGTACTAGATTCTAAGGCAATTCATCCTACACTTGAATAGATTGGGATAATGATTTTATAATTTTTTCTAGGTAGGATTTATGTTCTTTCATCTCTCTTTTCTCTTGTTTACTTTTCTACACCCTAGTGATGGTTGTCTCTAAATTCATTTTCATCTCTTCTAATTCCTATCCCCAAAATGAATGTTCAACATTAATACTTGTCACCTTGTAATCCTTAGGCATTATCTCATGCTTGCTTTTATCCACTGTCAAGGTAGCTATATGGAGTGTTCTTCCTCCATCTGCATTCTTCTGCATAACATTTTTTGTTTTTTCTCTTCACCTAGGTTTAGCAGTTTCCACTTCTTCCATTAAGCTTCTAAGATCTAGAGGCACTAGTTCCACTTCCAATGGGGAAGACAATTCCCTAACTAACCAATCAGGTGCATCTTCATTATATTCTTCCTTCGCAACATTTTTTTGTTCTTGATTTTCAATATGTTCAGGAACTTCTCCTCTTACATTCTCAACCTTGCATGTCACATCTTCTAGAATTGAAACATTTTTAGTATTCACTAGCATGGACTCTAGGTTACCGAGGTTCGACACTGTCTCTTCATTTCCAAGACTTATGTTTTCCTAGCTAGCAATGTGCTCAACACTAGTCCTTAGGCAAACACTTTCTTTTTGTTCTGTTACACTAGGATTCTCTTCATTTCTCACCCCACCATCTAAGGTTTGTGAAGGTTCTATGTTCTCACTTTCAACCCAATCTTCTCTCGACTTTTCAAAAATGTGCGATTGTTCAACATCATTTTTGCCACTTCCTAGCAAAATATGGGAATCAATTGCATCTTCAATAGCAATATTATCAATGGAACCCTGGCTTATAGTATCCCATGTTTCCTTTTCATTAAGTATCTCAAGGTTTCCTGCCTCTGGGGTGACTATTCCTCTTATGAATTCTTCTTCTTCAATGTTTATAGGAATTGACCTTGTATCTGACATTTCTTCCACCATTGGTTATACCATGGGTTTCTCCTTAGATTTCTTCTATTCTACTTGTTCCATAATGGCAAACCATTTCTCACACCGTTCCTTGATTTTTTTCTTCATTTAACTTAGAACTCTCTTCTAGAACCACAAGAGTCTTTCCCAGTGTTTGTTTTACTGCAGTTGTATTAACTAAAGGGGGAGAGGTGAATAATTCGGCAACCCTCTGAGATACAAACCTTGTCTGAGCACGAGTGTCATTTTTTATTCTCACCTCTTCATTAATCATAGGTTGAATCTTTGGCTTTTCCATGGAAGAAAATGTCTCCATGGGATTTACTATCACTTTGACCTTACTTGGTGGGTATGTGCAGGATCATGATGGGCCAAAAAGTGGCAATATGATGGGTTTGTGGCTGATGAATTTTTCTTTACCCAAAATTGATGAAATGAAAAGGATTTTTAAAGGAGATTCTCATCTTTCCACCAATATAAATTATGCTTTACTTTGAATTTAATACATAATTATTATAAATTTTCTATTCAAATTATGACTAAAGTCCTGATTGATAGGCTGATTGAAAAACATCTATAGCTTTCAAACGGTATCACATTTTTTTGAATCCAAAACAATGTGTCACATTCTATGCTTCACATACTATAGGATTAAAAAAAGAAAAAATGAATTTCATGAAGTTTTGACCAAGTTAAGGTGGTCAGACATACGATTTTTTTATATTTTTTAAAATTTGTAATAAAAAAATCATAATTAATTATTTACTTGAAAAAATTACAAAAAATATGTATCACATCGGGACATGAGTCCTCTACTTATATCTAAAATATTATAAAGAAATATTATCATTTTATTTTGGTTAGGGTGGTTAGACATACATCTACTTCTTATTTTTCCTTGAAATTTAAGTACTACTACATTGAAATTTCAAATTTTCACCAAATAGATTTTATTTTTTTTAAAACAAACCTAGTAGTTTAGAAACTACATTCAATTTTCTATAGATTCTATTCTTACATATTTTTGAAATAATATAGATAACTTATTCAAATTTTTACGTCAAGTTACCCAACTCTGATTTTTCTAAATTTTTTGCCACTTAAGGGCCTATTTTTTCCATGATGATCCTACACATACCCTGGTCTAGTTTCTTTGTGCTGGCTAGTTGGTGCTAGTGAAACTCTTTGGCTTGGGGCATTAGGATTTCTCTCCTCAATATGTCCATTTGTATATACTTTACTATCTTTTCTTTTCTTTTTAGTAGGTTCCTCATACCCAAATTCACCTTCTTCTCTCTTTTTCTTCTTTGTATTGAGTGTGGGCCTTATCCCATCTTTTCTTAAAGCTTTGCAATAATCATCAATTCAATATTGAGTATGCATCACAACCTGTTCATAAATTTCCGCAACAGTCGTTATCTCTTTACTTTCATAATCTGGATCTGAGATGGGTTCATCATAAATCTTAAAGTTGAATTATAAATTGGATTGAACACCTCTCCATCATCTATATCCAACTACTCTAGAATTCCATGTAGTTTAAGAATTTATGTCAATTGTAATGACAACCTTTGATATGATCTCTTTCTCACTTGGTGTTCATCATAACAATTGAGCCAAAAATCTTCTAAATGATGAGCATGAGAATATGTGTTGGCTATCTTCTCAGTAATATTCCCCTCTAGATCATAATCCTTTTTTTGGAGTATAAAGAACTCCAATTTGTACATCTTCAATTATTCTTCTCACAAATTGACCAGTTTAGCCACATTACATTTATATTTCCCCATTGTGATGGGAAATTTGATAGAACTCTTAAGTGCCACATTGAAAAGGGCATGGGAAGGCTTCATTTGTCTCACCAATTCCAATAGTAACACTTTGTCTATTGGGTACCTAGGCAACATGAAAGGGAATCCTTTGAATCCTTCTGCCCTGATGTAGTTGAAAGTGGGAAATTGAATGTACCACCCCCTAACCTACCAAATAATCCTCTATGCTTCTAGAGACAACCTTTTAGCTTTGTCACCCTCCATTATCCTTACTAGCTTCATTGAAAACACACCATTAACTCTCTAATAATGCTCCCGGTTTTCATGAATAGTAATATGGGGTAAATGAGCATATATCATACTATTCCCTATTTCTTTGTCTAGGGTACCAACTCTACTTTAGAAATCCTTGCTTATTTTCCCTTAGGGTGCAGGAATACATCACATATGGAGACGTAGAAAACCATAAAGATCATGGAAATGCCTTTATATTTTAATGTAGCCTGTCACTCATAAAAATTACCCAATGCATTTGCATAGGGTCGGGTATGTGCAGGATCATCATGGAAAAAATAGGCCCTTAAGTGGCAAAAAATTTAGAAAAATCAGAGTTAGGCAACTTGACATAAAATTTGAATAAGTTATCTATATTATCTAAAAAATATGTAAGAATAGAATCTATACAAAATTGAATGTAGTTTCTAAACTACTAGGTTTGTTTAAAAAAAAAAAATCTATTTCATGAAAATTTAAAATTTCAATGTAGTAGTACTTAAATTTTAGGGAAAAAATAAGAAGTAGGTGTCTATCTGACCACCCTAACCACAATAAAATGATAATTATTTTTTATAATATTTAGATATAAGTAGATGACTCACGTCCCAATATGATGCATATTTTTTTGTAATTTTTTTCCAAGTAAATAATTAATTATGAATTTTTTATTACAACTTTTTAAAAATATAAAAACTCGTATGTCTAACCATGTTAACTTGGTCAAAACTTCATGAAATTCAATTTTTCTTTTTTTAATCCTATTGTACGCGAGCCATAGAATGTGGTGCATGTTTTGGATTCAAAAAATGTGATATCATTTGAAAGCTATAGATGTTTTTCAATCAACCTATCAATCAACACTTTAGTCGTAATTTGAATAGAAAATGAATAATAATTACTTATTAAATTCAAAGTAAAGCATAATTTATATTTGTGGAAAGCTAAGAATCTCCTTTAAAAACCTTTTTCGTTTCATCAATTTTGGGTTAAAAAAAAGTCGTCAACCACATACCCATCATATTGCCACTTTTTGGCCCATCATGATCCTGCACATACCCGACCCTCCATTAATTTGGCTATGAGTAAGAACATACATGGTTCAAATTTACTAGCATCTCTAGGTCCAACTATCCTACTTAGCATAGTTATGAGATCTTGAACATCTGAATTGAACACAGATCTTAGAATTGGTTTCATTTTCTTAGTAATCTCCTCCTACCACCACTGTGTACTCATAATTTTTCTATTATGCTCTTATGTGCTTAGGTAGGTCTTAGCCATTGTTTTTACATCTACCAGATACATTTCGGGAAATGTAAGGAGGCCAAATATATATACAATCCCTTTCGTGGAGATGTTTGTATAGACCCTTCCTTCCTTTTTGATAACTCTCTTGTCTGGGTTGTAACAATTTAAACATTAAATTACCAATTCATGGGCCTCCATTGGTGGTGGAAACCCTCCTACTAAATGCAGCCCACTTGCTATAACATGCTTTGTACACTAAGAAGCATTTTCTTGTTGGGCTTGTGTGATGAATTTGACATAAAAAAAAAATTCTGAATGTGTATCAGTAATTATCCCACCAACTGGTATGGCTTGCGAAGAAAAATATTGAAATTCATCCTTTGGCCTTACTTTGGAAGTGCTCATATTGACTTGTGAATCCTGCATTTTTAATAGATATGTGCCTTTTGTGTGTGTTAAGGTTAAACTTAACCAGTTATCTTCAACAATTCATAAAACTTGCAATCTACCATCTAGTTAAATTTATTTCAAAATAATCAACATTTTAATTACCAGAGTAAATAGCATTATCTCAAGACATGCATGCATAAAATTACTAACATAATTCTAGTTATCCGAAACATAATTGGTTTTGTTGGTGATACAATTATTTTTAGAGTGCAACTTCAAAACCCTTGGTAGCTATGTTCTTCGTTTCTCGAGGTTTACCTTTTTTGCGTGCCATAATATCAATCTTGATCTTTCAATGTCCTTACAAATTAGTAGCATAGCATGAGGTAGTGTGTTGTAAAAGTAACTCCATGCTCGAGGTGGTGCCAAGTACGTGTGTAGTTCACCACCTTCATTAATTTTCTCGAATAAAGGTGCAATCATGGTGGATTGGGGTTCAAATCACAAACACCTTGGTTTTTGCATAGGTCCCACCACTAGAGGAGAAAATGACACATAAAGCTTACGTGACATGCTTGTGTGCCACTTTGATTCTTACGAGGAAAATACTTTATAATGAAAATCCACTTTGGATACGTGACCGTTGATGATCACAAGGTTTGAATCCCTTAGTATTGGACCTTGGAAAGATTACAAGGAACCACGATATTTACCCACTGGGTTCATGAGAACCGAATGCAAAGAGAGGAATTGGGAACTAGGTTCAAGTGGGACCAAAAATTATTTAAACATATTCACAACAAAACCTCTGATTTCTGACCTTCAGCTAAAGAAAATGAAAAACAACCATCGAGCTAACCAATGAAGAAAATGGATGCGTACATTGGGATGATTTTCCCTAGTGATGACTCACCGAGCTTGGCTTACCATTTGGGTGGGAAACGAGGACTAGCCAAAGACACAATATCCTTAGCACAACTGCATAAACTCTGGGACTCCGGGGGTCTAGAAAATTAATAAGAATTAGGGAAAAAACTACAACACTCCACATCCGATAAAGATAGGTATTTAGGCAATGACCAGGAAAGCTGAAACAAAACTCCCATTTTACCATGTTTCTTCCAAAAGCAACACACTGAAGCAAGCAAAGGAAAAGGAAAGGAAAGAAAGATAGCAAAAAAGGGGGTGCACACTTTACCAAGGAGAAAAATGGGGTGTGTTATGAGACTACACAACACATATCAAGGCTTCTATTTGTAGATAAGAGTAACAAGAATATAAAAAATTACAAAATTTTCTAGCCACTATTAATCAAAGTATCCGAGCAAATCTCCAAGTTGGGCACCCAAGTATGACTCTAGGACCAAGAGACATTAAAACTTCTAGTTGAACCAAAATTCTCTTTCAAATCAAAGTAATCAAGATGACTTGTCTCATGTCCCTCTCATGTGACCTCATATTAAATTTATTTTCTATAAGACATCTAATTGTAGTGTCGAAAAAATGTCATCAGTAACATTTTCACACTTGTTTGGACCCTCATAAAATTGAGCCCAATGGTGCCTTGATTTAGTGTTGTAATGTGTCTGACACATTCACATTAGGTCTTGGGCCCTTGTAAACTAATGAACTTAAAATTGTACCTTGCTAAAGTGTTGTGAAGTGTTGTAAAACACTTGAATCACACTTTTCTAAGGTTTTATCAATTAACTAAACATAATAAATCTCTTTTTAACCTTAATCATGCCTTATTTAGAGTGTTGTAAAGTGTTGTAACACACTTTCACAATTTTCTAGGGTTGTCATAAATAGTTGGGATTCTTTATGCTTTAACTACCATTATTTTACATCCACAAGCCTTAATTAATGCATCTTTTCAGGGATAATCCCAACAAAAATCAACATCCAATCATAATTTAGGTGTTTTCAAGTTGTGTGGACTAGATTTGGTGGTTTGGGACTCATTTGCCACCTTGGGTGAATGAGTCCCACATAGGTTTTTGGGTCCTGAACCTAGTTTCACGCCTTTCTAAGCATTTTTAAAAATGGTCCCATAAATTATGCCAAAATCAAAATTAATTCAAATTTCTGGAGGGATTTTGTCCTCCTAAACTTGATGTCATCTTGTAGTGTTGTAATTTTAGGAATTCTTGCATAATTAAGTATAAATGCAAGTTTCTTTCACTCATTTTCACCTACACATTCATGAGATCACCTATCAAGTTGAATGAGAGTCCTTATGGAAAATTTTGAGTTCACACAAGCATTCAAGCATTCACAAGAGCATTCAAGTGCAAATTATCAAGCATCAAGTATCATGAGTCACATGTGGGCTAAAATCAAAATTAATTCAATTTTCTAGCGGGATTTTGTCCTCCTAGATCTGATGTCATCTTGTAGTGTTGTAATTTTAGGAATTCTTGCATAATTAAGTATAAATGCAAGTTTCTTTCACTCGTTTTCACCTACCCATTCATGAGATCACCTAGGAAGTTGAATGAGAATCCTTATGGAAAATTTTGAGTTCACACAAGCATTCAAGAATTAACAAGAGCATTCAAGAGTAGATTATCAAGCATTTTAGGGCATTATTCAAGGATCAAGTATCATGCCAAAGATTTCATGCACCATGTTTTTTTTGAGCTAACAATTGTGATGTAGGGTTTTATGATTCAAGATAACATTTCATTCAAGATCTATCTTATTCAAGCAAGAGTCAAGATCTACTTTCATTGGAGCCACTTCATACATGTTTGCAACCTTTATTCCTAGGGTTTGGTGAGTTGCAACATTGCATAATTTTTCATTCACCATTCCTTCATCTAATTTGATTTCATTACAAGGTTTGATTACCAAAATGGTGTTTGACCAAGGTAAACCCCTTTCCACTAACAAAACAACACTTTTCCCCTCTCTTTAGTGTGTGATTTATAGGTTTAGATTGAAGACACATTGAGGAGCAAGTTTGGAGAAAGTTGTCAAAGTTTTCACTAAGCATTGGAGAACATTGGAGAACACATACAGGTTGATTTATAGAGATTTGAATCCGAAAACCTGAAGAAGCAAATTGAGTAGACTAAGAAGAACATATTCAGACATTGAAGTTTCAGAAAACCCTAACTAGACTGATTCACCACTTCTGGTGAACAAATCCTAGTCTAGGTCAAAATTTAGATTTTTAGAGATTCAGATACCCATTTGTGAGATTCTTGTTTCTCTACAGAAATCCAGATCTAGGACTGATTCACCCAACTTGGCCTATGAGTCCCAATTAGCATTAAAGTCAAAATTTCTAGCATTTCAGAGCTCCTTCCAGTCATCTTTAGATCTCCAGGTGCACACATTCCATCCTCCAGCTTTATGTTTTGTTTCATTTTCATTTTTAGGTCATTTAGTGAAGCATTGCATCATATTAGGGTTTAGCATTACATCTTACATTGCATCTTGCATTTCATTTGTCTTTCCAAGTCTTAACTTGGTGGTGAACCTCTCATTAGTTTACATTCAACCCCTAGGAAAACCCTATTGCAAGATTCCTTTCTCCTTTGCATTGAGATCTCTAGGGTTTGTTCTTGAATGAGAGAGAGTGAAGATTGTTATTCTATCTCCCAAGAATAGAAACCATCAATTTTCCACCTTTCACTAATAATTAAATACATTTCTCTAATGTGTCATCCATATGAAATGTATTTGTCATGTGTGTCTTCCATAGTAAATCATGAGCCTATTAAGGTATGTTCAATAAACCAACACCATCAATATTAAATTAATATGTCTAATCTGTCATTAATATTAAATGTATTTCTAATGGTTCACACAACCATGTAGGGAAAATATTGGACCTCCAAATTGTTGTGTCTCATTTTTAGATAGACTACAACTTTACAATATATTCAATATTCATATGTGTATGATGTGCACAAAATTTCTCAACAAACATAGCTTGATATGTGTCCTAAACATGCTATTTTTATTTCAAAAAATATGTGAGGTTGTTGAGATAAGGTAAAGGAATGATTCAACCTAAAAATATCCTACCTATAAAATATGATTCTCATTGGGAATTGATATATTGAGTGAAATTACATGATATATTATTTTAGGCCATATGAAAAAGATAATTGTCTATTTCTTCTTTGTTAAATAGATTAGATCACACAGGTCACATATTCTTCTAGGTTGACACCATTGATTAGTGTGGTTTTACAATTATGAAAGAATATTGAAGATAACAATCAAGCATGTATGCTTTCTAGATAAATTTGGTGTAGAATACATTCCTTTAGTGCTTCAAAATGAATTGTTCTTATAATATTTCTCCTTTCAACACATAAGATTTTTAGATTTGAATTGATGCACACTGAAATGTTTTTAATAGCAACATGTACTAATTAATCATACAAATGTTTACCAAGTCAACTCATAATACCTAATGAGATAGATGCGAGTATTAAAATTTGAATTTTAATATTTAGATTTTCAGGTCTATCCCTTGTTGTTTAAGCCGAGTGATATTATTGTTTTGTTATTAGTATAAAAGTTTGAATTGATTTCGTTTTCACCACCCAAGAACATTAGAAGTCCACGATCATATTAAACAACTATACTGTTTACTTTATGAACTACATTGGAAGATTCCGAGATGACTAGAGTTAGTGTTGACTCTCAATAGCCAAGAATAAGATCTTATTTATTTTCAATATCTCTTGGTATTGGTGTTGAAGTCTTTCCTGCCGAATTAAAGGCATAGATTTAGATACACGTGATGCTGAGTAGCCCAAGCACATAAAGTCGATGGTTAATTCCTTCACCGAGAAAGCACTGAAGAATGATAAACTAAATAAAAAGTAGTTCTTGAAGTTGAGCGAAACACCTTTATAAGTAGTAAGAAGAGCGTTTGAGATTCACTGAAACAAACTGGACTGCAGCCATGGCTGACAGCAGAAGACGTAGAGCAATGGTGGTGTTTGGAGTTGTAATGTGGGCGAACTTGTACTTCACAAGTGCCTACGTAACTCCTCCACCCGATAACCACCATCAACCTCCTCCTCCTCCGCCTCATTTTCCTGTCAGTCCAATGTTTGACCACCAGAAATCTCCTCCCCCTCCACCTCATCTTATTCCTGTCGATCCAATTCCTTTCCACCCCCGCAAATCTCCCCCGCCTCCTCATCTTATTCCTGTCGATCCAATTCCTTTCCACTCCCACAAATCACCCCCGCCACCTGTTTACGAACACAAGTCTCCGCCTCCCCCAGTGCACTCTTTGAGACCTGGCTATCCTCATCACCATAATTGTCCACCACCTCCTGACCACGACCATGACAAAGATCGTCACCACCACCATCACCATCACATTCCACCGCCTCCACACCACGAGGTGAAGCCAGTTAAGTACAGAGAGCCGCCGCCGGTTTACAACCACGAAATCCCTCCACCTTTTCACTACTCTTCTAAACCACCGCACTACCCAGAGTTTCCTCCACCTCCTCATCACCATCCCTGATGATATGCTCTACCACAGCCGCCATACACGTGAATACAAGTTTTTGTTGTGTATGTTTCGCTTCTTTTCTTTCTCTTTTTGAAATTCATGTTATTTGAGAAAGGGTTAGACAGCAGGCATTATATAGGAAGTATTTATTTATTTATTTATTTAAGACTGTAAGAATCTGGTAGCTTCTCTATAAACTGCAGTTTGTCTAGTAAACTTTTTTTATTGAATGGTGACACTTGTGTGACACGTCTTTGATACCTCTTGCCTACAATAGAATGTTTTAACTAATAGAACTAGATCCTCAATGTTTAAAAATTGTGTATAGGAATTTTGTAGGTCTCTAAAACCGCTATTTTTTTATTTGCATATATTTGTAATACAGTAAAGTTCTTTTTTATCTTGTTTATCTAAGTTTGAAGAGTTATAAATTTTCCAGGATTGAATTATGAGTATAGATGATTCACAGTTAAATCGTCTGTGTTGCAGAATAGAAGGATCCGATGAATGAAATGAGAAGAAACGTACTCGGAACAACCCTTTGTTAGGTTGTTGGTTTGAAAGTAGCCGAATAAAAATTGACTTATTAATTCCTTCAGATGGCTTCAATAAAACTAGTAGTATTGATAGGGACGACACTGGTTGTAGATGGCTTGAATAAATCTCCCCCAAAGACTGATGTCATATCGTGGATGTGAGTCAAAATTGTAAAATACTTTTCAATTATTAAAGTTATGTTTGTCTGCCATTGGAATTGAAATTAGAGATTGCATGTGCTGATGTCTTAAAATATTCAAATGCAATTTCAAATACAGGCTTTGAACAATTTAAAATGTCAACTTAAATATAACAGAATATTTGATTAGAGTATCGGATCACTTTTTTAACTCTTGCCGTCTCAGAATATTTACAAAGTATTAAGAAAAAATTATAAAAAGATTTCAAATAATAATAGCTGTCATTATAGTTCAAAGTATAAAATTGAAGGAGACTTTTCACAAATCCACCACCTCTCCAAAATAAAAGAATCCATAAAACCAACAAAATGCATCATCGTAATGAAAATATCTCAAGATGATCAGACCAAGTCATGTCAAGGAGCAAAAAAATTTACAAAGATTGAAAAAATGACGAGAAAACCAATCTATGATATGTCAAATGCAATTAACATCAAAGGCCCATTTCACCAAATAGTTCACAACAACATTCCATTCTCTAGGAATAAGAAAAAGAGAGAAGGAATAAAAGTGAAACATAGAAAAAGTGAATCCCTAAAGATTTAGGCACTTTTTCAAATGGTTTAATTAAAGATTTGATGGTAGTGGGGATTTTGATGGATTTGATAAGGTATGTGATCTACTTACAACCTGAAAGGTAAGTTAAGCAACCCTTGACCAAATCTAGAATGGATTTAGAAATGAAATGCAATGATCTAACTAGGCTAATAGTGCAATTTACTATTCTGATACAAATACAAAAGATACAAAAGTTCACAGATAAATTTTGACAGCTGAGTAGGATAGAGTAGGACAATGTGCACTTTTAGTTCAAATTTAAGCCTAATTTTGGAGGACACTCACACTCATTCCTACGATGTGAGTGCCTTTTTAGAGCATTTTCAGATCTATTTTCCCAGTCTTGATGTCAAATGTGAGCTTTAGATTCTCACCTATTTATTTGTTAGACCACTGTTAGATAATTTTGTAGGTGAGTTTTCGTGGGTTGAAAATACATAAGTCTTCAAATGCAACAATGAATAAAATATCCTCAAACTCTTTTCAATCTTCTTCAAGCCTGAGATCTGGACATTCACAAAGAGAGGAAATGTTGGCCATTTAGGGGCTTGCCTCCATCAAACCCTGGGAATATTGATGATAAAATGATAAAGGATAGGAAGGAATGATGAAATCACAAAATGCTACAACTCACCACTCTTCAATGGCTTCCTTGAAGGATTGAAGTCATGCACATCACCTCAATGACTTGGATCTTGCTTGCTTGACCTTCTTGAATGCTTGAATTTCTTATAGACCTAAAAAAGTGTTAGCCTTCACAAAATAATGACAACATGAACACACATAAACTCACATAGATTTTGACATGATGTTAGGATCTTGAACTACCGCAATAAATCTCTAAAATGCTGCTCTTGACTCTCTTTTGAATGATCTTGACAATAGCTTTTTCTCTTGAATGCTTGTTAATGATAGACAGATTTCAAATGATGCACTAACTAGGTATTTGTAGCAATTTGTTTAATTTTCCAAAAACTAAATCTCCATGGCTGACTTTAGACACTTAAAATTCAAATATTAAATTACCACAAGTGGTATATTTCAATTTGGACGAAAAATAGGAGGACATTCATGCCCAAGGCATGAGTGTCCAAGACCTATTTCCAGGATAGTTAATGTTGCAAAAAACTTATAAGTTAAATGCAATTGATTCTTTCATGCAAGTCCTTAGAAATTCTCAAAAATGGGCCAAAGAATGTATAATTTAGGAGATTAAATACTCAATTAGGTCCAATAATTTAAGGGGGGGGAACATAAAGTGAAATTTTCATGGGTGAAAATTTATGACATTACATTTAGCCCCCACTTTAGTGAGAGTATGGACTTACACTCAAACTCACACTAAATTAGAAAATCTACATCAAGAGGGTTCCAATTGTCCAAATTTTAAAGAGATAGGATGATGATTAATTTAGCGAGGTGACCAAGTCTCTAGGATCCAAAATCCCATGAAAAATAGCATAAGCACAAAGGAACATGCCTACAAATGAAGTTTTGACAGTGCCACCAAGAGAATATGAGCTATAGATCTAGGACCTCAAGCCTATGTTTTAGATCTTGTGAAGAGTGAGGAAATTTTGGGATGCACCACACACTAGACAAGTTAAATTTACACCAAATTTATACCCCAGGTTCCATTGTGTTTTCCTTTTGTAATTTTGGATTTTATTTTTTTCTTGTTGCATTTAATTTCTCAAAAATCATAGTAGATTGTTGCATTTTCATAGTTACCTAGGAACATCATTGCATCATTCAAATTTAGTAAATTTATCAACTATCAAATCAATCACCATCCTAACAAATAAAAAACAAGGATTAGAACCTTGATCCACCATTTTGACTCTTCCTACCAGTTTTGTAGTCAAGTGGATTTGAGATCATTTATAATCCTCAAAAAAATGGGAATAGTGTGGTTTATAATCTAGATCCCTTTTCCCAATCAAATAATAACAAAGTTGTCCATTTTTTAATAATGAAAGTTTCACGAGAATCTCTTCGCAGTAAGTAGATGCTTTGAGCCTTGAACTTTACCTTCTTGCTTCTCATTCCTAAAAAGGAAGGTGCAGATTAGTTAGAATTCTTTAGACCTATTGCTCTTTGTAATGTGGTGTACAAAATTATTACTAAATTGATTGCAAAGAGGCTCAAATTTTTTCTTCCTTTTGTAATTTCTGAGGAGCAGGGGGGTTTTGTGGCTAGTAGATAGATCATGGATTGGGTGGTGGTTTCCTCTAAAGTCATTCACTCTATGGAGACTTCTAAGGAGAAGTCTATATTAATCAAGTTAGACACGGCCAAAGCTTATGATAGAGTTAAGTGGCATTTTTTGCAGAGAATTATTTTAGACTTTTGTTTTAGTCCTGATTAGGTTAGTTGGACTATGAGTTGTGTTACCTCTTCCTCTTTTTCTACTATTATGAATGGGGAACCTTTTGAGCTTTTTAGATCCTCCAAGGGCCTTTGTCAAGAAGATCCACTCTCCCCTTATCTGTTTATTATTATGGTTGAGGGTCTCGAAATATTTCTTAAGTCATGGCTTTCCCAAGGTAGGATCCAAGGTTGGTGTTGGGGTAATGAGATGCCACAACTCTCTCATCTTCAATTTTTGGATGACACGTATTTTATGGGGAGGGCTCACCTTCAAGAGGTTGTTTTGTTTAGGAAAGCTTTAGATATTTACCTTATTGCTTTAGGTCAGAAAGTCAATGAACACAAGTCATCTATCTTCTTTTCTAATACTCCTCAAGCTATTCAATGATGGATTGCTAATATTTTAAGGTTTCAAATTGGTTCTCTTCCCTTTGTCTATCTCCAAGAATATCTCTTGATGTTGGTATGCAGCCCAGGTCTTCTTGGAAAAATTTGCTTGATAAGTTGCATAGTAAGGTTAATCATTGGAACCATCATTGGCTTTCTATTGCTACAAGAGTGACTGTCCTAAAGTCTGTTATCTAGGCTCTCCCTATTTACAGGTGTTTTGTTTAGGTGCCTCCTTTGTATTTCTTGAGGGAATTTTATGCTCTCTCATGACAATTTCTTTGGAATGGTAACTTACAGTCAACTAAGTGGAGTCTTGTTAAGTGAGAAACTGTGTGCAGGCCGCAGAAAGAGGGAGGCCTTGGCTTACGTTCTATTGTTTTGAATGGGAAGGCTCTTGCATCCAAGTTATATTGGTATTGGTGTACTATTCAGCATCAAATTTGGGCTCGTATTCTTACCCACAAGTATCTTAAGGATGTTAGGACTTTTGATGTTTTGTGTTTCCCTTTAGAAGGAAGGGGATCTATGATTTGGCATACTCTAAAATTGGGGGCTCAGTTGGTTAAGAAGGGGCATTTTTGGATCTGTTATATGGGCTCTCAGGCTCTTTTTGGTGGGATTTCTAGGATGGTCATCCTCCTATTCTTTTTACATACACTCATCTCCAACCTCTTTGTGATCATTTTACTACTATAGGTTGGAATACTATTGAGCATTATAAGACTGTTCAAAATATTGGGTTGGCTAGTATTCTTCAATGGATGCACTCCTCAGATTGGCCTCTAGGAGGGTCATAGGAGGATAGGAAAGAGCTAGCTCAAATTCTTGCATCACATGCATGCAATTCCATGGAGGGGCAAGATGTCTTGGCTTGGAGTAATAGTGATTTATCTACTAAGTACTCGGTGTTGTCATAATACTGGTTTACAATTCCTGAGAGGAACAAATTTTAGCTGAAATCACATATTTTTAGAAAATATAATGATTTAAGCCTTAAAAAGTTCCATTTTAAGGATTCCAATTGAAGAGGGTTTGATCAAATCACCTTAGATCAAACCCCCCTAGATAGAACCTCGCTAGTTTTAAACCATACCTATAAATGTGTCTCATTTACACCTATCAAAATGCTGATAAATATCACATTTGATTTAACTTTTGGGGGATCAAATGAATTCATTTAAAATTTATTTCAAATGATTATGGTATTCCTCAGAACAAGCTATCCAATGAATATAATTTTAATATGTTTTGGTTTTGTTATGCATTTGTTTTTTAAGTTTTATTAAACATAGGTTTTTCATCGAAAATGAATTTCTTTGTTCTTCACATGTGTAAAAATAGAAGATTATCAAAAAAAAAATTGAAAAATATGAGTGCACCAGATATTGAAGTCCTTGATCCAACAAAAAAAAATAAATTAAATTTTGACATATACAAAAAATTTCGCGTTATCTACACTATGTCTGATTGTAATTTATTTGACTTTGAAACTTGATTAAGGAAAAAATATTCAATAAAAAACTATCTAACCAAGTGGAAGCACTATCTATCAGAGTTACAAATTTAAATTTGAAAGAATTATAATTTTATCCTTCATGGAAAAAAAGTTATGCGTTATCTGTGTGAGTCACTTTTTAAAAATGTTGTTTTCTAAAAAAATTAATTTTCATGGGAGATGGAAAAAGAAGTGCAATTTGATTCCAAAAATTTTGAAAAAAATATTTTTAGAATCTACAAACAAAATTTGATGAGACTCTAGTTTGCACCATCTTCAAATTCCTCACAGTTTAGCTGCTATAGGTGCCTGAATGTGAAGATTTAGTTCAAAATAATAATTTCAGTGTCCAGTTTGGCCAAAAATTGTAAACCACTATTATGGGATCACCCTACTCTGTTTTAGTGGGCTATAGAGAGTTGGTTAGGCAGATGTTTTGGGACATTGAGGTTCCTTGGTGGAAGCATGTGTGGAAAAAAATTTCTTGGCCCAAGTGCAATTTTTTTATGTGGCTTGTGGTCCATAACTGGTCTCTTACTTGGGATAACTTGTGAAATCAAGGGTTCCAAGGTCCCTCAATATGTGTTTTGTGTTGTAATAGTGAGGAGAGTGTCTCTCATCTCTTCTTCTAATCTTCCTTCTCTAGGGAGCTTTGGCACCTTTGGTGGGGTGTTTGGAACCAGGCTTGCTGGCATGTCTCTTCTTTGGCCGAGTTCTTTGCCCGGTGAGAGAAGGCCCTTGTTAAGACTTTTCTTCAAGTAACTTGTGCTCTTGGACCAGGCTTTATTATTTGGAATACCTAGCTAGAGAGGAATCGTAGGATTTTTTAAGATATGAAGTTGGTTTTCCAACATTTGTGGTGGAAAATTCTTCATTCTTTGGGAGAAACTATTTTGGCTAAGTGTGAGTTGGTTGAGGGTGTGGATCCAAGAGATGTTTCCTGTTGCACTCATCTCAACCTTCCTCTTTAGAGAGGTGCTACTCAGGGTGCAGGTCAAATCATGAGAAATAGATTTTGACATCCTTTTCAGAAGATAAATAGGGAGGGGTGTTGGTGTCCTCCTCAGGGTGTGTTGAAAATCAACACAGATGATTCATCTTGGGGAAATCTTGGTAATGCTAGTATTGGGGGCATTGGGTGGAATAGTTTTAGGACTGTTGAGTTTATATTTTTTGTTTATAAGGGTTGGTATACCAACAATGTGATGGAGGCTTTTTCCATTTTATATGTTGTGGAGTGTGGTTGCGCTATTGGGTGTAGATGGCTCATTTGTGAATCTGATTCTTAGGTGGTGGTGACTCTACTGAAGAGGCAACAGTTAGAGGATTGCATGGCCAAATGCACTTCTGATCATTTGCAAAATTTGAAAATTGTGGAAAAGGGTCAATTACCCCCAGATTTGTCACAAAAGTTGGACCACTTAGTGGATATTGACAGGAGTGTGTAATTCCCTTGCTTTGTACTGCTTGATTTTGTTTTGAATAGATTTTCACCCATCTTTTAGTTTATAATAATGATAATTAATTGTCATCTTTTGAAAAATCTAATATTTCATCAATAATTAACCATGAATTCTATAATATTTTCCCATAACAATTTTAATAAATTATGTAATAAAATTTCACAACATAGGAAAATTTAGGAAACACAAGTGACAATTAAGGAAACATACACCTAAAAAATGACACATATGATGCCCTAAGTCAATGTATCTCATATTGGTTTCCAATAATGAGGGTTAAAAAAATGAACCAAAATAAATTAGAAAGGATTAATAAATAGTGTTGAAAGTATTGATTGAATGATATAAATTATTTGTTGAAAATCCATCCTAATAGATAAAAATTTATCTTAGTTAGAAAGTGCATGGGTATTATTAACTTCACTAAGGCTTATAATGGCTTCATGTAGTGTTGGATAAGACAATATGGCATCATTAAAGATACATGAGAAGCTAATGAACTAACATCAAGATCTACATCATCACTATGTAAGGAATTACCACGTTGATGGATATCATAAATAACCATAGGGACACCATAATATTTTAAAATGCGTTGTTATAAAAGCCATATCATAGTGAGTAAAATAATTTAATTCTTTAAAATTACATTGAATCTATGGGAATAACAATAACATTAAATGTAAGAGATGCACAATTAAATGGTATAATCATGTTGTGCATAGGAGAAGAGTATATAACATGATTAATAGCCATCATGCTAGATGTATTATTAATTACTAATAAATCTTCACTAGATATATGCTCACCAATATCATAAGCCATAGGTGAAGTATGATAAATATGGGACTTATGGAAAAGTGACATTTTTCTAGTAGGAAATGGTGATCACTCCAAATCAATCAAACAAAGAAAAGGAAATGCTTGGAAAATAATACCTTCATTTTTGACTAATCATCATTCATACCATGAAAGAAAATGAGAGTATCTAGAATGGAAGGATGGCATGTTACAAAAGATAATAATTTTTTAAATTAAATAAATATGCATGCACATTAGTTAAGGAAATTGACCTACAAAATCCATAATGGTAAGTTTATCTAAAGCTAGGAGGGTGGGAAGAATTATGATTTTTTACTATGTAAATCAAAACCTGAGTCAAAATCAATGAACATATGAAGTAAAATAAATTGAAACCCTAAGAAATTTTGAATTGAATGATAGAATTAGAATTAATTCACATTTGAGAAACCTAATAGAATTCATAGTATAGCCCTAAGGTCATGATAGGACTTTAAAAATTTTCCATGGTTCTTGGTTTAGTTTCCCTTTTTTTGAGCTTTCAAAATTTTATTTCCATGGATATAGGGATTGTTACACTGTGTCTAGGGTTTTTTGTATACTTACTCTAACTAAGGATTTGTTTTAAGGATTAGATTAATCAATCAAAAGAATGTAAATCATAAATGACAATAAACCCAAAGATATATCGAGTACAAAGGAAATTAAGCAATAAAACAGTTATACCTGTAAATCGCATTTTCCATGATTACCTCCATAGCACATTCTTACTTGCTGGATGATGTTGCCCTCAGATTCGTTGTGCGAGCAATCTACAAATGTCTAAGACCTACAAGAAGCTTTGAAGGATTTATGCAATGTCTAAATGCCTATGACTATGACAATGTCTATGAAAATAATGACTACTAATGCCAAATGACTATAATGACTATTAAATTAAAAATGAAGTTGTCAGATCCCGAAATTATGAGCAAAATTATCTTTTATAGAAAACACAATTTTGAGTGGACGGATGAGATTAATTGATGACAAGAACCTAAAATGAAAGGTCTAGATTAAGTCTGAGAATCCCTAATTAGGGTTAGGGCAAATTCATTAATCGAACGGTCAAAATAATATCTCAGATAATTGGATTGACGGTGGAGAATAACTGAAGAAATTAATTAAAGAAATAAAGATTTTTGAAAAATCAAGAAGATAAGATTGCCTGATTTGCAAGATTCAAAAAATCAAGAAGATAAGATTTAGACTGAAGATCAGATTTGGAAAATCAAGAATCTGCCCGATTACTTGATTTTTGGAAGATTAGTTACCAATTTGAATTAAATTAATTCAAATTATGGATTTTATGAGACAAATAAATAATCTTTTTCAGATTATTTACCAAAATAGACTAACAGTTAAGATTGTGATGACATTTTAAATAATTGATTTATTTAAAATGAGAGGAATATTAATTGGCAATTAAATAATTAAATTTAATTATTTAACTTAGAAGATAAGATTAATTAATTAAATAAATTAATCAATTTATTTAATTAAGAGGAATACTTGACATATTAAATAAATAAATGTAATTCATTTATTTAATAATCAGGAAGAATTATATGAAGAAAGGAAAATTAAATAAATTAAGAAATTTATTTAATTAAGGGAAGACAAGCCAATTAATGACGTATTTAATAAATAAATAAAATTTATTCATTTAATAATCATGAAGAATAAATGGCATGAATTAATTAAATAATTATGAATTATTTAATCAATAGTCAAATGTGGACCAAGGACATAATTAAATGTCATAATTATGCTAGGACGAAAGTGTTAAAAATGAAGCTTCCAGGCCTAGGTCATTTTTAGGTGTCTACATTTTTCCCCTCTTTGTCATAATGTAGCATGTCACATTGTGACAAAGAAAATGAGTCAAAAATATGCCCCAATGCAAAATAAGATAAGGAAGAATGACGAGGGTTACAGTATGCCCCCTTGAGAGGACAGACAGGTTCCAAGATCACGAGTGTGCTCTTGAAATTGATGAGAAGACTAGAATATGAAGAGACAAAGAAATGTTAGTGCAAAAGATATGGATGATGATATGGAAGCAATGCCTATATGAGATGAGTGAGAGAAGATGACAAGACTAAAGAAGATGCATGTTAGTTCCTAGACCAAATCCTTCAAAACCTTACCGTAGGACTTTAATATTTATTTCTCTTAATCATCATTGGGCCAGTTGTTGTGATGGCTAACAAACACCATGATATGACATAGATCGAGGTGTACAAGGTCATACCATCACGTAAAACAAACAGTCACAGACAAGGATGATCATGACTCATACTAAGAGCGTGATTGCCCCAGTCTTTGTCATAATCAACCACAAGCAAAAAAAGACAAAAAGGACAAGTCATGAAACGTCGTTGCTCCTCTAAATCCTGTTGCCAGGACATCCTTGAGGGACTAGCAACATGAGTGTCAGAAAGAAATGAGATAAAGCCATTATCATGGTACGTCGCTGCTTTTCTAAATCCTTTTGTCAGGATCTTGCTAAGAAACTAGTAACATGAGTGTCAAAAGACAAGACAAATGCCATGATACATTGCTGCTTCTCTAAATCCCGGTGTCAAGATCTCGCTGAAAAACTAGTAATATGATAAAAAGCCAAAAACGAATGCCAAGTATTTGCCAAGTGTGTCTGGATGTCAAGTTTTAATGATGTCGAGATGATGAATGCCGAAGGTTGCCATATTCAGGAAGGACATATTCTGAATAATGTCGATGTCTAGGAAGGACACATCCTAAAACACCAATGTCAAAGTTTTGTTCTTCAGAAGGACACATCTGAAAGAACGGTGATGCCAAGAGGAATGATACTTAAGTGTCAGAAAGGATCCCTCGAAAATGTCAAATGATAGGGACGATGCCTAGGAAGGACACATCCTAAGGCACCAATGTCAAAGTTTTGTTCTTCAGAAGGATGCATCTGAAAGAACGTTGTTGTCGAGAGGAATGATCCTTAAGTGTCAGAAAGGATCCCTCGAAAATGTCAAATGATAGGGACGATGCCTAGGAAGGACACATCCTAAGGCACCAATGTCAGAGTTTTGTTCTTCAGAAGGACACATCTGAAAGAACGTTGTTGTCGAGAGGAATGATACCTTAAGTGTCAGAAAGGATCCCTTGAAAATGTCAGATGACAATGCCAATTCCTAGGAAAGACACATCCTAAGGCATAAATGACAGAGGTTATTCTTCAGAAGGACACCTGAAAGGTAACCAAGAGTTGATAGTTTGACTGGTTGCGATAATTTGACTTGTTTTGACCACATGATGATAATATACCATGGTGATATGATTGTCATGTTGAATGAATGATTGTCGTACTTTGTTTTAGGAGTTTTCCTGTTTGGAGAAATGATCTGTCGTGACTAGTATATTTTTGACGTGTGTGCCAATGTAGTGTCATGAACCCTAATGGACTGACCTAGTGCAACCTCGGGGGCTCATCAACAGATGGCCTTGCCTACGTCATACACTCAGAGACCTCGTAGTTCGACACGACCAATGACTTTGTGTTGATGAGCAAAGATTGTGTCATGATTTTATTTTGACAAACCTAAAAGGACTGACCTAATGTCTCGGGGACTCAAAATGTGAGTCTTGCGTACATAGCAAGTGCGTAGAGACAACGTAGTTCGGATAGATGACAAGGATTGATTGACCTGATTGACTTTGACAAGAGATGACACTACGCTTGTGTGCTACAAGCAGTCTGATGTTTTGTTGTGGTTTTCTTTAGGACGTTGTATGATGTTTTTGGTCTTTTTTTTTAGGACATTTTATGATGTTTTTGGTCTTTTTTTTTAGGACATTTTATGATGTTTTTGGTCTTTTTTTAGGACATTTTATGATGTTTTTGGATTTTGACATTTAAGAGGATCATGACAAATGCATATGACTGATTCCTACACATGAGAATCCAAGGACAAACATGATTGTGCCCCTAGTCAAGCTGAATACCAACTGACAGGTGATGACAATGTTGTTTGACATGGGAAGGATGCATCCCGAAACAACATGAGGATGATGACAATAATGTGACAAAAGTATGGAGGTCTACAGCCGGGCTAGGAACACAGTCAAGTTAAATTTTGGATAATGTGCTTGTATGAATTAGACTCGTTGCATTTGGAATGACTTGGTTAGGACTAGATGGGATGATGATTATCCTTAGACCGTTTGACAAGGAAAGCCAAGATAGGTGACAGGCATGAAAGGATATGGGGTGGCCTTGGTAAAAGATAGGAGACATGAGACTAATGGAATTGTCATATGATTTTCAAGGACTATGTCGTATAAGGACAATAAGACTATGATGGTCAATGACATGATGTTTCATGAATAATGTATGACCAAAGGATAGGCATGTCAAAAGTTTTCCCAAAGCATGATTTATGTGTGCCAGTTTTATGTCAAGATCAAGGTAGGTGGGAAAAATGCGTGGAAATGATAGGGCTTAGATGGACATCAATGTCATGAGGAAGGCATGGGAAAATGAGACAACTTGCCCCAAAGTGTAAGATTCCACATAGACGATTTATTTTACACATGACACCTGTTTGCTAGGTTTTCATCATGGTACTTGTCCAGGGTGCCTGTTTGCCAGGTTTTCACCATTGGATGAAATTCTTCTCTTTACTATTTTCTTGATTTTTTGATTTTTTTGGTGTCACCAAGACGCCTGTTTGCCAGGTTTTCATCATGGTACTTGTCCAGGGTACCTGTTTGCCAGGTTTTCACCATTGGATGAAATTCTTCTCTTTACTATTTTCTTTATTTTTTGATTTTTTTGGTGTCACCAAGACGCCTGTTTGCCAGGTTTTCATCAGGGTGACAATTTTTTTAATTTTTTAATTTTTTTTGTATTTCTGATTTTATGGATAGCCTGGATGCTTTAGATTACCACTAACTGTTCTAAATCCACTGACAGTGCCGATGTAGAGACTGGTGCCATGATATGCCAATAATGACCTTGATGAAGGAGTTGTCTTGTCAGGATCATAGCACTTTTATACAACTGATCGGTGTCATTGTGATCCTTTTTGATACTAGAGTTGGCCTTATCAAAATACGCACATCGCAATAGAGTGCCATGAGAGTCCTTGTGGTAAAGAGTTGCTGCCATGATGTGACGGATTTGTGACGTAGGATTTTTGGACTTTAGGCGAGATGTAGGATTATGAAAAATGATGGTGGACATGGAAAGGTTGTTTGGACGCTTGGACGAATCTCTTTTTATTTTCCAAACTTGGGATGGTGGATGACGGATTTTGGAGGGATGGTGTTTGGAACCAACACTTTTATATGTATTGATTGATGACCATTTTGAAGGAGGTGGACATGTGTTATATGTGGGAGTCCTCTTGTCTTGTGGCTCCACATTGTGATTGACTTTTGTATTTGACTTGGTGTATTTGTTTGATCCATCTTTCTTTGGGATCCATTTTAATTTCATTTGTCCACTTTTCCTTTTGTTTGATTCAATGTCCTTTAACATTTGATTTTGATCTTTTGATTTTTAAGACTTTTGTTTTTGTTGGTTCCAAAGGGAAGGTTTATTCATGATAGAATGATGGTTTATGGTGTGGGTGGAGGGGGTGTTGGCAACAATCTTATGACAAGGATTTCTCATGGATTCCATTTTGACATTTGTATTTGACAAGGTTACCCCCAGTATCAAGGAGGTACCACTAGCGTCGTTTGATTTGCTATCTGAGGAATAACCAAGACCTTGATGTCTGTAATTTTCCTGAAGTTGTATTGGTTCTAGAATTCCTTGCTCGTGTATGCCTAGTCATTTGCCTTGATATTGCATGCTTTGACAGATTCTATTTGCGATGGGGTATTTATTGTTTTGAAAGCAAGATGCTAACCCATCATGATGTCTATGGACATTGTCACTTGTAATATTTTTGTCTGCAAGAAAGCCTGCTCTGACAAAGATAGATGACCCTAGTTGATAATGTGTCTTAGCTTCATTATCATGTTGGACATATTGTTGACTGATATCTTTGGTCTGATCATCCAACATGTCAGGTTCAAATAATTTTGTTGGTGCTTCGAAGGCAATGTCAAAGCCATCATTATGTTTAGTGTCATAGAGTCCAGTAAATTCAGCTATAGCTTGATCATTTTCAAATATGTCCATATTGGAATACTCTTGTGCTTGAGTAATATCGTCTATGTGTGTAATGGAGGCAAGTGTCTCATCTTGTGAAGTGTCAATAGTCAAGGCCTTTATAGGGTCAGCAAGTGTTTGATCATGAATGGCATAAAGGTCAAGGAGTGGATCGTCTTGGACTTCTTGGTCAATGGTAGGGTCTTGGTCCAAGATGGGGTTGTCATGGATGTGGACTTCTTGGTTAATGGTAGGTGTACTTTGGATGTCATGATTGTCTTGCAGGAATCTTTGAATGGAGTTTATGATAGGGTCATGGGATGGACTACGTTGTTCTTGACATGAGGGTGACATTATAAGGTCATGCTTTGGGCTTTCGTTTTGACATGTATCCTCAAGTGTAGACGATGGGATGTGAATTTGAGTAATGAAAAAAATTTCATGACTAGATGTGGCTTGTGATGGGATGAATTGAAAAGGATTAATGAATGACAGACTAGGACAGGACGTGGGGACTTGGATGAGACTAGTATGTGAAGGACTAGGATATGACATGGGTACTTGCATTGGACTAGTATGTGAAGGACAAGGGTATGACATGGAGACTTGGACCAGATATGACATGGAGTCTTGGACTGGATTAACTGTTGAAGGACAAGGATATGACATGGAGACTTCGACTGGATTGGTGTAAGGTTGATTGAAATAGGACGTGGAGACTTGGACCAGATCAGTATGGTATGATGTGGGGACTTGACATGAGTTGGTAGATGGTTGATAAGGCATGTAGACTTGGGCGGGATTGATAAGTGAAGGATTAGCATATGATGTGGAGACATGGAATGGACTAGCAGATAATTGACTTCCCTTGTCAAGGTTAGGATAAGGGTGATAAGTGGACGTTTGTTGTGAATTACTAGTAGGAGTTATGTCAAGTGACTATTGATGGTGAGGGTAGAGGGATGGAGGTGGCAAAGTATTTATGTCAAAGCCTTGTGGTAACTTAGCCCCTTCATCCAAAAGCATGGCTAGATACCTTTGAGGGTCACATAAGACTAATTTTTCTACAAAGGAGAATATATCAGGATTTTGCACTACAGCTTCTATGTCTTTGAAATATACTCGTCCATTTTGGTCTCTTTGTATGAATGGTTCAAAAAAAAATTTTGATGAAGATGGAATGCTCATGGAAGAGGGCATGTTCATGTTGTGAACTGGGTTAGAAAAATTCCAATGTTGGTTTGTGTCATAAGTGTTATTGTCGATGTTGGGATTGGAATCTTGTCCAAAGTTTTCCATTTTTCATTGTTGTCTTTGAAGCCTAGTCTCAACCATAAAAGGAATTTTCTCAAATGAAAATGATGAGAATGACAACTAAATGCAAGGATGACACTAACCTATGTTTTTTAGATTTTTTGGATAAAGGATGACAATGCAAGACTATGTCTTTGGATTTTTGACAATAAGGGATGCAATATGACAATGTTGTCTAAAGAAAATGACTAATGCCAAAGGACAATGAAGACTAAGATGACAAGTTATGTCACTAATTTTTGTTTTGTATTTTTGGAATAAAGGATGACAATGCAAGATGATGATGACGTTTTCCTAAGGAAATGATTAATACAAGATAACAATGTTGTCAAGGATAAAATGCCAAATGAGGACTAAGATGATGATTTTTGACTAAGGACTTAATGTTATAAATGCAAGGTGATAAAATTGTCAAGAAAGGAGGCCAAATGCCAAGATAACAATGAAGATGTTGACTAAGGAAAATGACCAATGCCAAGTCTAGATGCCAAATGAGGACTATGATGGACAATGCAAAGTCTAAGTTCAAAATGAGGACTGAGATTATTTTTTGATGTTTTGTTGAAAAGTCTGAGTTGTCTAAGGTTGATTGTTTGTGTCCAGATTTGTGAATATTGTGTATAATGTTTGAGTAATCCAACAAGCATTTGACAAGCATAATGTTTTGAATGTAAGCAAGCACACATAAGACAAGTACAATCCTAAAAGGCCAATAGGCCAAGGGTTTGTATACTTGGTATAGCCCACCGATATACCCCGGATTGGTGATAAACACCTTTCCTTCTCGAGAGCGGATAGCTTAGAATTTTGGTGGCATTCACCCCTCCACGGCTCATTAACGTCATTCGAGCACACCAAATTTGAATTCTTGGGTAGTGACTTCCCAAGAACTGCCATCTCTACTCAAGGATCAGTAGTGAGTGTCTTCGGGCATGATACTGTACCCTGCATTATACCAAGCAATGGCCAATAGAATGGTTGGACACTAAAACAAGAGGTGATTAATTGGGCATTCTGTTTGTGGGGCATGATCCATGCGGCGAGAGTCCCCTTTCGGATCCATCTCGTCGGAACCACACTCATGATTCTTGGGCTTTCCCCAAGAACCCACTTTTATATACCGGCTAGAAGTCCCTCGGTGTCAGGGTGCTACTAGTCTGATTCGTCCTGGGGTGAGTATTTTTTCCCACCAGAACAGGCCCAAGTTCTAGAGTTAGTAACTGTTTCTCTTACACCCAGGATCGCACAAATGCGCAAGGGGAGAAGATAATCCGATATACCAAATCATGAAGGGTAAAAATAGATAAAATGTGTTTGGTTTTTCTGATCACCGAGTTTTCACAAGGTGAGAGCATACTCACCTACCATTTTGCAAACACAGTCAAGCAAAACAAACATGAAAGTTCTTTTTATGTGCCCCAAAATGAAATGTTTGCTAATCTATAAAAAGACAAGCACATTGTTTTCTTATTTCATCTTTGAAATTCAAACCTACAGACAATGAATTAGTAGTCTTCTATGAAATGATCTTCGACACACGAATAGTAACCGCCACATGCTGCAAACGAAGATTGGTCACAACTATTAGAGAGTTAGCTAGTCACAACAAATCTAATTTTTAGAAATTTTTTTGACAGTAAAATGAAAAATATAGAGAATAAAGCTTGTGTAAAATCTCAAGATGTTTCCAAAAATGTAAATAAATTAGAGAAATTTGTTGTTTTGCACCTGAAATTAATTTTTTATGAAAAATCATAAAAAAATTATAAAAAAATACAAAGTAGCTCTAAATTTTTTTATTTTTTTACTAGAGTCTTCTGATGTCATCCCAAATCTACAAAAAAATAATTTGTGGGTAGATCTGCAACCGTGAGTTAGATCTAAGCAAATCTTTTTTAAACCTAGATTTTAAAAGATCTATTTTTTGACTAATACTCCCACATCCAAATTTAAAATATAAAGAACAAACCCATATTAAAATTTAGAGAGATTTTTAGAAATGTAAACATATCAGAAAAATTCGATTATTTGCTCTCGAAATTAATTTTTTATTAAAAACAGAAAAAAAAATTATAAAAAATGAAAAACAAATCCAAAAAATATAATTTTTGGAATGAAAGTGTGTGATGTTGTCCCCAAGCTGCAAACAAAAATTTGTGAGAAAATACATAGCCGTTTGAAAGTTATGGTCGTGTCTTTGGAAACTATAGCTTTATCCACAATGATGCAAACCTGCCACAAAAAGCAAACAAAACTTGCAACAAAAAGAAACCAACTCCAAAAATGGTTTTTTTTATTTGTCCAAATATGTCAGGTTCACCAATGTAATCAATGGAATCAATGTAACTGAGGATTTATTTTAAGGATTAGATTAATCAATCAAAAGAATGCAAATCATAAATGACAATAAACCCAAAGATCTATCGAGTACAAAAGAAATTAAGCAATAAAACGGTTATACCTGTAAATCACATTTTCCATGATTACCTCCATAGCACCTTCCTACTTGTTGGATGATGTTGCCCTCAGATTCGTTGTGCGAGCAATCTGCAAATGTCTAAGACCTACAAGAAGCTTTGAAGGATTTATGCAATGTCTAAATGCCTATGACTATGACAATGTCTATGAAAATAATGACTATTAAATTAAAAATGAAGTTGTCAGATCCTGAAATTATGAGTAAAATTGTCTTTTATAGAAAACACAATTTTGAGTGGACAGATGAGATTAATTGATGACAAGAACCTAAAATGAAAGGTCCAGATTAAGTCTGAGAATCCCTAATTAGGGTTAGGGAAAATTCATTAATCGAACGGTCAAAATAATATTTCAGATAATTGGATCGACGGTGGAGAATAAATGAAGAAATTAATTAAAGAAATAAAGATTTTTGAAAAATCAAGAAGATAAGATTGCCTAATTTGCAAGATTCAAAAAATCAAGAAGATAAGATTTAGACTGAAGATCAGATTTGGAAAATCAAGAATCTACTTGATTACTTGATTTTTGGAAGATTAGTTACCAATTTGAATTAAATTAATTCAAATTATGGATTTTATGAGACAAATAAATAATCTTTTTCAGATTATTTACCAAAATAGACTGACAATTAAGATGGTGATGACATTTTAAATAATTGTTTTATTTAAAATGAGAGGAATATTAATTGGCAATTAAATAATTAAATTTAATTATTTAACTTAGAAGATAAGATTAATTAAATAAATAAATAAATGTAATTCATTTATTTAATAATCAAGAAGAATTATATGAAGAAAGGAAAATTAAATAAATTAAGAAATTTATTTAATTAAGGGAAGACTTAGCCAATTAATGACGTATTTAATAAATAAATAAAATTTATTTATTTAATAATCATGAAGAATAAATGGCATGAATTAATTAAATAATTATGAATTATTTAATCAATAGTCGAATGTGGACCAAGGACATAATTAAATGTCATAATTATGCTAGGACGAAAGTGTTAAAAATGAAGTTTGTATGCCTAGGTCATTTTTAGGTGTCTACACTTACAAACCCTTCAAAAACCCTAATTGTCATGCACCTATTACACTTTTATTATAAAATCAGGTTGACTCCTCATTTTTCCAGTCTTTCAAATAACAACCTATGTCTTCAAATCTATTTATTTTCTAGCCCCATCGACTTAGTGTTTCCTTAATACTTGGTGGAAATATTTCATATCTTCAAAATATTTTGTGCAAAATTCTTCAATAACGGCATGCCTTTATTAAAATTATGTCTCCCCAATTTCATAGGCATGTACCATTCTTTAAAAACATTATTATCTGCATGTGCCAAATTCACTTAAGCTTTGAAGGACCACTTTGCTTGAGACACATGGAACCATCTCATTGCATCACACTTGACCTTCGCATTGTATTTTCATTTCCATAATTTTACACTATGTGATTGATTGTGAACCCTCAAGCCTATAGGACACATGTCAATATCGTATTCTAGTGCATTTGTTCATTACATCACAATTTTTAATCCTTAGTGCAAAGTGAAACTATGTCGATGGAAGGACCATTAAGATTATGACATGTGGTGCCATCTTAATTCAATACATAGGCTCTTTGCATCACATTTTTTAGTTGAGAGCACATAAGGTAATTATGATGGGCTATATAAACTAATGTAAGGATTATATTGGTGGAATATTCTAGGACAGACCTGTCATGAGGATGTTGCATCATAGAAGGATAGTGTATCACATTTTATAATCCTTAGTGGAAAGTAAAATTGCACTAAGTGATAAGTGAATAAGATCTAAACATGTGGTTGCATCCTATTACAATGCACAAGCTCTTCACATCATAATTTCATGATGAGATTACAAAAGGAAATTGTGATATGTGGTTTAAGGAAGAATTGGCTATGCAGCCTACAAAAAGGGTTTGATTTGACTATTTGATAACTATTATTAATTAATTAATTAAAAATAAATAATACATTGTATTCATTATTTTTAATTAATTAATTAATACTATCGAATAGTCAAATCAAGCCCATTTTGTGGGTTGCATAGAAATTACCATTTAAGGACATGTGAAGGGTATCAAATGAGAATATTTTGGGATAGGTGTTAGCTCTTCACTTCATCACATGAGTTCTTTGTAGTGTAGATTCTTCTCAAGAGCACAAGTGTAACTTGTGTTATGCACTAGGGCAAGAGGCACAATAGAGATAACACAAACAAGGGCAGATGGTGATGTTTGATTGCATGACATAGCTTTAGTGAATTACACTTTTTTCTCCTCAACGCATATCAAAAATGTTCTCAAGTTCAAAAGAGAGGACGAGGATGCGTGTCACTTTTGCATTGCAACATGTTGTATTTTCATATTGCCATTTCATAAAAGCATGTTCAAATGGAAGTTGCAATGCAATCAGAAATTGGATGGCTATTAATCTTGTTTTGAAGCAATCTAATTTACAATCCTTATTTAAACTAGAATGGCTAGTTGGCAAATGAACTATTTCATACGCATGTGCAATCATGGTGTATTTATGGTGTATCTACTACTTTTCTAATGAAATAAAATGATGAATTATTTGGTTTCTCACCATATTCACAATTGCATTCAATATTCTGGTGAAATGATCTCGCAACAAGAAAATTCAAGTAGAGAAAAGCTAGGGTTTTTAGGTAAGTGCACCAATTCTATCTCTCTAAGTTAAAATTATTTGAATTGTAAAAAGGGAGAGTGTTGTAATGGTTTTTCTAGGGAAATTAGGGTTGATAAGGTTTCATGTAAAAATTTCCAAAAGAAAATATAAGACCTTAGATTTTAGGAAAAGCAATTGAAAAACCCTATAAGTTTTTCAATTGTTATATAAAAACCTAGTTTTCTTAAACCCTCTAAAAATGAGTGAAGTAAGTGGAAAAGCTAAATCCAAAACCAAGAGATTGGCAAGGTTTATGGAAGATGACCTTGTAGCTCAACTTCCTGGTGCAACGAAAAGAGGAAAACATTCTCAGGTTGTTGGAATTCTTAGTGATAAATTGCAATACACTACACAATCAATTAGTGATGTAACAACCCCGCAAAGTATCTAGAAATTATTTGAGTATGTGTTCAAGAGAGGAACAATTCCATAGCTAGCCTCAAGTTTATGGACCTTAGGCTTAGGAAATTTGGTGGTGCAGAATGTATTTTTTGATGTGGATTTGGTCAGAGAAATTTTGTATAATATTATTATCCTAATGATAGAGTGATTAAGAGCAGAAAGGGGGACACATTTGTTAGATATTTTAAGGAGATAGATTGTTCAAAATGTTTAGTTTGAATCCATCTGAAACTATTTCTATTGACTTCAACTCCTTATGTAGGAAATATGAAAAAGATAAATATAGTTACAGGTCATATTGGCTCCCTTCGCACAAACGAAATGATATATGAATGAAGAATGAATGGTTCACTCCAAGGGAAGTGAGAACATTTAGCTATGATGAATTTGATGACTACTTAAAACAAACCTACTATGTATTGTGTTAGGTCGTAGGAAAATATTATAATTTGATAAATCCAATTTATATGATGATGTTGGTCACTGATATCCAACACAGGGATGTAAATAGGAGCTTTGATATTGTTGCATACATTACAAAGAATATACACAAGCAATTGAAGGATATGAGTTATCCTACAACTCCTTTGTATTTTAGGCATTACTCCTTGTTAATGCATATGATTATGTACAGTGGTGAGAAGGCTTGGAGGAGTTTAATGTAATTGAGAATAAGTGGTGAAAATGATAGAACGTTACTAGTCCAAATGTGGACTTATATTTGGGACCAACATTGTAGTGAGGAAAACTTCATGACTTTTCAAAATTTCTTGGTCCAAGGTATATTAGGGAATCTAGGTTGTAAGTCTGGGAAGAGAATCTCATTGAAGATCATGAAGATATTGATACCCCTATTGTTGGAGTGAAAATGAAACTGAGAGGGGGGGTGAATCAGTGTCTAAACAGATTTAACCAATTTTCATAAAATTAAACCATAGCTCAGATTCGATCTCAATATTAACATGATTAATGCATTCATAAGTTGAATGTAATCATTTAAAACATAATTGAGAAATGCAATACCCAAATGGTAAACAAAGCAGTAACAACTCAGTAAAGCAGTAAGACCATAAAGGAACAAAGAGACACAAGATATTGTCGAATGGAAAACCCTCCTGGGGTATAAAAACCACTCTTGAAATCCCTTGCAGGCTTAATCAATTTAATCCACTATTCACAATGCCTTATAAGCTAATTTTTGAGCACCCACTTAAGGAGCACCAACCCCTTATTTAGAGATATCAATCTCAAGGAGTGCCAACCCCTCAAATTATATTTTTGAACAATAATAATATCTCAGAGGATCTCTCTATTTTTAGTTAAGCTCATATAACTCAGTTTTCTAGTTTACCTAATATCCTAAGAATCCAAATATTGAATCCTTAAAATATTACATAGAGAAGAATTACAATCCTATTCTACATCATATTTTTAGACTTTGTATTATAGAGTTTTTCAATACATTTCTTGATACAACCAAAATATCTATATCTTAGAATAATAACTAGAAGAATCACAGTGTTCACAACACTATTTTTTATATACATTTTCAAGTATGTCTTTCAAAAGAAAGTATTCAAAGAATTCAAGGTCAAAAGGAATCTGAAACCCCATTCTCTTTTTAGAAATTGACCCAAAAGAATAAATGATCAGTAGATGGTGGAATATCATGAGTAACACTTGTATAGTAGGTTGTAATAAGCCCTGACACGAGTTCATCAATGTTCCTTTTTTCAAACTACAATAGATTTTACAAAACCCAAAACTTTATTAAAAAAAATAGCCATTTGAAGTTATTATATATGCAAAATCCATCATATTTCAAATGTATAAGATCATTTCATAATGAAACTAATAGATTTTTTAAAAACCACGACTGCCCACCAACTAAAAACCATAAACCCTCAATGTAAGAATAATAATACTCTGCCAGGGCATTATTTCCCTCATAAGTAACCAAAATGCAAAGATCAGTTTTTAGAAGACAAAAATAGTGATAATAAACCTTCACAACAGAGACAGTTTGAAAGAGAATCAAACCCCTTATTTCCACAATAATTGAGATATGTTAACTTCTGCCACAAGAAGAATGCTTATGATTTTTTAGATTCGAGCAAAACAGTGACAGTTGTTTGCTAAAAATAGACACAATAAAAGATGAGAATGATACCTGATTGTGTAGCAAGAGAAATAAATAAATACCAGAGATTTGATGCCAACCACAATAGCTGATCCCATTGACTTCACAATCGACACAAAATTTCCATGCACAGAGAAAACAATATGGTCGAGCTCTCATGATGAGTCAATTTCAAAAACCTTAGCATGTCGACATAGAGGGAGCCCAAAAAGAATTTGCAGATCACAATGACTTCATGGTGACGGCTAGGGTTCTGTACTCAGCCAAAAAGAAAATGATTTTCCCTAAGCTTTCCTATTACCAGGTCATTCGATGACTAATTCAAAAGAGCATAATGAATTTTTAAATTCGTATAAGTCACAAGGCTTAATAATGATAGCTCAAAAACTTTCTAAGTTCGTTGTCAAAGTCCAAAGTCTGTCGACCACATTATTAAGAAAAATTGAATAATGAAATAGTGATGCTGACCAAAAATCTGAGTCAAAGGTTCTCATAAATTTTCTGACTTAGAAAAAATGATGGCTTCCAAAAGTTATAGATGAGTGTCCATTTATAAATCAAACCAAATGAATATTTCCATGAGTGCCAATAAATGCCATCAAATAAAAAATGTGAGAACAAGATGGCTTTAGAATCATGAGTGAATAAAGTCACTAAACCAAGCACCAAGGAGCAATTAACATAATAATCAATCTGCCTGAGATGGAGCAATATAAAGAAACATTGAACCAAATATGTGCCAAGATCATCAATGATATACCAACTCAAACTAAGTAAACCATGAATCAATATACCTGAACGTGCTAAGAACCAAGTCCAAAATTTTGAAAATAGAAAAGAGCCCTGAATCTGAAAACCAATACCATAATCCAAATACATGTACAAATGAGATAACCTATATCTGCATGAAGCTCAAACTGATCAGTACCATAAAGAAATGACAAATTTGAATGTAACTCAAAGCCATATAACTTTCCACTGAATGCCAAGACCAATAAGCCATATAATCAAATTTTTCATTAAATCTGTACCATGATAGTGCATAAAAAAATCCAAACTGAGACTGTCAACAAAGAGAACCAACTGAAAGAGATTTTGTCATCAAGGATAAACCATTTGAACACAACTGAGATCCAACAAACTCCCCCTTTGTCCTTGATGGAAAAACACAAATGATTGTCCCCCTTTTTTCCTCAATGATTCTAATAGATTCTAGTCTAGCAACAAGTGCAAAGGTTTCACCAAAATCAATACCTTCTTGTTGAGCATAGCCTTTGTAGATAAGCCTTGCTTTGTTGCGAACAACATTGCCATTTTCATCAAGCTTATTCTTGTATATTCATTTTCCTCCAATGACATTCTTGTCATCTGGTCTTGGGACTGACTCCCAAGTTTGATTTTTCTCAATCTGATCAATTTATTCCTGCATAGCATTAACCCAACATAAATCTGTGAGAGCTTCATTAAAAAAATTTAGGCTCAAACTGAGTAACTAAACAAAAAGCTATTTTATCTTTTTCATCAGATTTTGCAGCCTTTCTTCTAGTTTGAACTCCTACATTCTTATCCCCAATAATCTAATATTTGGGTAGTTATTTAGCAAGAGATTTTAGAGGAGTTTTTGATACACCTTTTTTAGGACTTGCTTCTTCAATTTTAGGGCTTTTTGACTCAACTCCTTCTGAATTCATTTCAAGTTCAAGTTCTTCTTCCTCATTATCCAGCATAAGTTTAGCATCTAAATGTGGTCTTTCATCAAATTTTACATTAACAACTTCAACAATATTATTAAGCCTTTTGTTAAGACATTTATAAGCTTTTCTATGAGTTGAGTATCCCAAAAAGATACCCTCATCACTCTTTAATTGAAAGCTGCTAAGGTTATCATCATCTTTCTTGATAAAACACTTGCTTCTAAAAAATTTAAAATGCTTCATAGAAGTTGTTTTTCCATACCATAGTTCATAAGGAGTGTGTTTATATTTCACCCTAAGCTACACTCTATTCAAAATGTGTACAACTGTATGAATAACTTCTTTCTAATACATATCGGGCAACTTAGCTTCATCTAGCATTGTTCTAGCCATTTCTTTTACGGTTTTGTTTTTATGTTCAACTACCCCATTTTGTTGAGGTGTTTTATTTTCACCATAAGTATGCCTTTTAATACCGTGTTGTTCACAATAATCAATAAACTCTTCAGATGTGAACTCACCTCCTTTGTCAGATCATAGACATTTGAGTTTTAGATCTGATTCCTTTTCAACCATTTTGCGAAAGATTTTGAACCTTTCAAAGGCTTATGATTTGTGCTTAGGAAATGTGACCCAAACCATTCTACTATAATCATCCACAAATAGCATAAAATATTTTTCACCATTAATAGACCTTGTTCTAGTTGGTCCACACAAATTTGTATGCACTAGGTGTAAAGGTTTTGATGAAGAATGTTCTTTTGTTTTGAAGTTGATTTTAGTTTGTTTACTACTTAAACATTCTTTGCACACAGAATTTTATAGCTTGTTAAGGGTTGGTAAACCTCTAGCATTCTGATTTTTACTGATTCTAACTAGATTTTCAAAGTTTATGTGTCCTAGTCTTTTATGCCATGACCAAATTTCTTCAATTTGGCCCATTAGACACATATCTTGATTATTGTCATTGTTTGATGTGTCAAGAATATTGTAAACATTTCCTTTAGTCCTTCTTCTAGTTGCAACAACCTTTCCAAGCTTGTTTTTGATCTCACATCCCTGTGAAGTGAACAAAACATGATAACCATTGTCACAAATTTGACTAACACTTAGAAGATTGTGCTTAAGACCTTCCACATAGTACACATTATAGATAGGGGTGTCTTCATTCAAAAGAAGTGAACCTCTACCTTTAATTTGTATACCAAAATTATCACCAAACTTAACATAACCACCTACAAAATCTTCAAGATTTATGAACTTATCTTTGTCACCAGTCATGTGTTTAGAACATCCATTGTCCAAACCCATAATTCTTTTTTCTTGGAATGAAAGGCAGTTTGGACTAACATAGTTTTCTCGATGTTGTTAACATTCTTAGGCTTCTACACCTTCTTGATTTTCTATTTTTTAGATTGCAGATCAGCTTTGCACTGTTTGACAGAGTGCCCCAAAGCATTCCATTTAAAAAAATTGATCTATTTAACAAAACCATAGTATTTCCTAAGACCAAACCTAGGTATTCTAGGATTCATAAGCCTGCAAGAGCTCAATTTATGGCCAAATTTGTTGCAGAAAAAACAGTAACCATAGAAGAAAGGATTGACTCTATATGATGTTCTATTACCTTGGTGCAGGAGCACCAACACCTTGTGATTTCAATAATAGGATTTCAAAAGGTTTAGAAGGTCCTTTTAAGGTGATTTCATCTTTGTTCCATGAAGACATTGCAAAATGTGTGAAAACTTGAAAAATTGTCAAAGATGTCAAATTGGGTAAATGAAGGGATTTTGTTGTTTTGAGTCTATAAGTATTAATAAGGGTTAAATAAGGTATAAATGACCATATGTAAGGTGTCTAAAGGTATTTAGAGTCTTAAAATTTCAATAATTGCAAAAATGCAAAATGTTGCAAATGTTGTCAATGATAATTTTGCTGATTTTTGCTGGTTTGCACAATTAGAGTCATTAAGTGGTAATTAGATGTGAAGATGGCTGGTTGGGGATGGTTATTTGTTTAATATACTTTATAAGGCCTTCCAAGGCTTGAAGTAAGGGTTGTTGAAGGTTGTAATAACTCATATTCAATAAAATACCACATTTTTAGAGCAAATTCTGTATTTTTCACAGTTTTTCAGAACTTGTTTACTGTTGTATGGATCTGTACGGCCTCCTAATTCCTTGAAATATTTATAGGTTGAGGGTATACATTTTTAGTTTCATCTGATTTTTATTTGGATTTCTCATTCATTGTTTTGTGAGAGATATTCAAAAATTACTACAAGTATCCTAGTTTTTTCCTTGTGAAGGGTTTGAAGGAAAAAATATGAGATTTTGACCAAATCCACCCACTGTATAATGTTTTAATTTGGTGTATTGATAGGAAATATATTATATTATATGTATTAATGCATTTTATATTATAATAAGTCATTTTTGTGGTGAATGTGTGATGCCCTAGGGCTGAAAATGCAATTTTTCCCTTGAAAAGTGATGGCTTTGAAGTGCTTTTCAATGAATTATTGATGGAGTTGAATTTGTAAGCATTTAAAATGTCAAGGTAGACCATATGAAAGGTGTTTGGACCATTTATTTGTTTATCCAAGCCTGAGAATGAAGATTTTGACAAAACCCTTGTTTTTACATTAGAAAAGGAGGTTTTTTGAGTTGGGAGTGTTTCTGGCCATACAGGTGCAAACCAATTGTGTATTATGTGGTTTTGGGCCATTTAATTTTCTTCCCCAAGGTTTCAAGATGACTAGATAAGTTTGAAGGGTACTTCCTTTGTTAAATTAACCTATTTTCCTTATTTTTCCCATGGCGAGTGTATTGGAAGTCTAAACTGGTACAAAGGAGTTATATTTGATCTTGAAGTATGTTGTGTAATTCCTTAATGGGTGTCTAAATCCATTATTTATTTGGAAATTATTTTGGGAAAATTGGGTGAAAAGTCCCTTGAAGCTGCTTGGTTGTGTTGGTGGACATAATGCATCTAACAAGTGGATTTGTGAAGTTATTTTGATTTGCTTTGGAATTTGGGTTGACCATCTGTTATTTGTCATTTCAAGTTGATTTCCACCTTGGTTCTGCATCATACCTTTTATGGGATGAACATGATTCTTACCAGATTCAGAGTGATTTGGACCTGAACCCTTGATTTCAGAAGAGGGTTTTTTTTTTGCATTATCAATTGAGCATTCACTCTTTTCAAAACAAATACCAGTTTTATCTTTATACAACTTCTTCTTGCTGAGCATCTCATTGAGTTTTAAAGTGCTTTCATATTTTTCAATTTCCTTTCTAAGACAAACTACTTCTTGTTCCAATTTTTGAATTTCTTGATCTTTTCAGCTTACAGTCACTCGAAGACAGTCCTCAACTCTTTTAGCTTCTTCAAGTTGAGTTTTCAAAGAGACTATTTCTTGATCAAGTTTATGTTCTTGAGAAAGAACTTGTTTTTTGAGTTTTCTGACCTCTTTTAAAGCACATTTTAGTTCACTTTCAAGATCTACTTCACCTTCTTCAATATCAATGTTGTTTGTATCTTCTTGCTAAGTTATTTCAGCCATGAACAATGTTTCATCTTCTTCTACTGATGAATCTTCAGACTCAATGTCAGTTTCATCTTTACTAAACAAACTCTTCTTCTTTTTGAAATTGAATTTTTTCTTAGGTTTAAAGGCCTTCTTAAGTTGTTTTCCAGATTTATCATTGTCACTGATTTGATCATCATAGGGGCACTTTGTAGAAAAGTGACCTATTTTACTGCAATTAAAGCATTTAAAGGGAACTTTTCCCTTATATTTTCCTAATCCATTTTTAAGTTTTCTAACAAAATGGGATTCTTTAGAATCAGACAACTCTAACTCACTAACTTCATCTTTTTCTTTCTTTTCAGTGTTAAAGGCAGTTTCTTTTCCTATTGAGTTGTTTTTGCTAGTTCTCATTTCATAGGCAGTAAGTATTCCCTGCAAACTATCTAGGGTGAGCTGATCAAAATGTTTCTTTTCTTCAAGAGTTGAAACCTTAGATTCAAATTTAGTTGGTAAGGTTCTAATGACCTTTGTAACCACATCAAACTCTTTAACCTCTTGTCCTAATCCTTTCATAGCATTGACAACATCATCAATTCTTAGAAAATATTCAGCTACTTTTTCATCATCCGTCATTCTCATTTCCTCAAACTGATGTTTGAGAGTAATGATTTTTAACAGTTTGACTTTTTTATTCCCTTGATATATGGTTTCAAGTTTATCCCAGATTTCTTTGGCAGCCTTGTGATGCATGACTTTAATAAACACATCTTTAGTTAAACCACACAAGATGGCATGCTTAGCTTTGGCATTAATTTCATACCTCTTTTTCTTAGCAGGATCTGTGGGTATTGTGGCTCGAACATTGTACCCATTTAACACAATGCTCCAAACAACATCATAAGAAACAAGAAATGCTTCCATTCTAATTTTCCAAAACACATAATCAGTTCCATCAAATAATGGAGCTCTAGTTATAGAAGCTCCTTCTTGAGATTGTGCCATTAAAAACAGACTCCAAGACTAGGATCAATCATAGGAGGTTTAGACCTATCAGAGGACCCTACACTATGATACCAATTGTTGGACTGAAAATGACACTGAAAGGGGGGGTGAATCAGTGTCTAAACAAATTTAACCAATTTTCATAAAATTAAAGCATAGCTCATATTTGATCTCAATATTAACATGATTAATGCATTCATAAGTTAAATATAATCATTTAGAACAGAATTGAGAAATGCAATACCCAAATGGTAAACAAACCAGTAACAACTCAGTAAAGCAGTAAGACCATAAAGGAACAAAGAGACACAAGATACTGTCAAGTGGAAAACCCTCTTGGGGTATAAAAACCACTCCCAAAATGCCTTGTAGGCTTAGTCAATTTAATCCACTATTCACAATGCCTTATAGGCTAATTTTTGAGCACCCACTCAAGGAGCACCAACCCCTCATTTAGAGATATCAATCTCAAGGAGTGCCAACCCCTCAAATTATATTTTTGAACAATAATAATATCTCAAAGGAACAAGTGATTAGGATTAGCATTTAATCATGGATTAGATTAGTTAAGATGATGTTAGATGCCTTTGACCCATTTGACTTAGATTTAGGGATTTAAGCTAAATCAAAGGGAGATGAATGGTGATTTGAGATTTAATTAAATAAAGGTTTGATTTATTTAATCAAAGAGGGTGATGTTAGGATCAAGTTGATTTATTCAATTTAAACTGATCACTTTAGGAGATTGATAAATAAACTTGATTTATTTGTTGAATAGATGAATATGACCTAATTGAATGCATTATGCCAATTTTGCATGTCTACATTTTGCCCCTCTTTAAAGCAATGTACTTGTTATGTTGGTTGAAAGAATAAACTTCCCGCGATCAATTTTTTTAAAATTTTGATTTTTCGGATGCCCCAGCGGAAAGTACACTAGTACATTGCCCCCTCGAGAGATCGAGCGAAAATATTCTATTTGAGGGTTGATCTCATGATAAAGAGGTTCAAAATGGATGATTATGGATGATGATACAAGTGAGATGTTTTTAAGATGCTTAGAATAAAAAATCTATATGATCTTAAACAACTTAAATGATGATATGATGTGATGATGGGTAAGATGGATGATGTGATATGCTATGATTATGCAAATGTATGATTTATGTAGATGCTTAGACTAACAGATCTATATTATGATGATGAAAATGCATGTGAAATGATCGGTGTTTCCTATTATGTATGATATGAATGATATGTGGTATGCTGACGGTTTGTGGATGCAAGATGAATGCATGATGGATGTATGTTAGCACGGAGAAAGAAGAATTGAGATGATGACAAGAGGATCCAACAAGTCCATGATCTGACGAGACTTTATTAAAGATGATGGTGATGATAGATGATGATTTTCTTATCAAGGATTGGGATTTTGAAAGGGCTACTTACCTTATGTTTGATAACACACATAGATACGATGCATCGAGGTATAAATAACCAGGATAGCATTGTACCTAGTGCGATGGAATTTTACTCGACAAATAGATAGGAGTATTATTGCTCACACTTGACATACATAAACCTTGTTAGGACGTACCTAACAAAGTAAGTATTCGCCAAGTTATTTTACAAGAACGTCCAACAAGCATAGCAGAAAAAAGTATAATGATCATTTCCCCATTCCTATCTCTCCAAATCCTTCATTTGGATATCATCGAGAGGTCCTTGGAATGATTGCAATAAGATAAATCAAAAGAAAAGATCAAGTACACAAACAAGTCAATGTTCTTCATATCTCTAGCCAAAAGGGATTTGTTTTGATAGGATAAGAATCCAAAGTGATATCCAAAATGATGCCCATTGTCGAAACAATATATCCTAGGACATGCATTGTATAGGATGATGATGGGTTGATAATTTGTTTGATAGGCTATTGATATAAGGTTGATTGACATGTTTGAAAATGATCAAGAGTTTGATTTTGTTTTAAAGATTTGTTGTTTGCTTTTGATTTTACGATTGAAGCTTGCTTTTGCTGACTACTATGATTGTTTCTATTTGTGTTTCCAAAGGATAAAGGTGATGATCAGTTTATTGTTGATGATTGATTATTTCAAGTGAAAGCGAAATGGGATGGATGGATTTTTTCAAATATTTGGATATTTTTACGTTTTGAAATGTTTTGAGGCTGTTTTTGGTGTTTTTAAAGATTTTGCAAACGTTTTGATTTTCAAATTTTCAAATGTTTTGGGCTTTTCTGAGATTTTATGAATGTTTTGATTTTTGATTTTTGAATGTTTTTAGATTTTGATGTTTTTGAATGTTTTGGATTTTTGTGTTTTTTGAATGTTTTTGGATTTTTGTGTCTCGGGGGCTGATTAGAAATTAGCCTTGCCTATGTTTAAGCTCAGAGACAACGTAGTTTGGATACCATGTTTTTTATGTTTTTCTGACTTTTTGAGTGTTTTTGAATTTTTCAATGTTTTGGATATTTTTGGATTTTTCGCACAATTTTGACAATTTGAATATGGATGTGTGTGACGATATCAATTCTTTGTTTGGGATTTTGTTGAAGACCAAGCCAAGGTTGATTGATCAGATTGATGGATTGGTGATGATGATAACATTATTGAGGATACACAACAATGTAAGGATTTGATTGATTAGGATTGATGACGATAACATTGTTGAGGATGCACAACAATGCAAGGATTGATTGATCAGGATTGATGATGACAACATTGTTGAGGATGCACAACAATGCAAGGATAGTGTTAAGCAAACACAATGATCGAGAAGGATATCCCAAGATTATGGATTGATTGGATTCGATTGATCAGTATTGTTGAAGCTTGGTTTGGAACAAAAAGATGTTTGAATGATTGATGTGACATTAACATGCAAACTAGATGCGACTGATAGTGATTATTTGGATTGATGTTCAATGAAAGATGAAGCTTGATAAGGGATGTTTTTTCATCAAAATATGCCATGGGCTAGTGATTTGGATTTTTTCTCACAAGTGGTTTGACCAATTTGGTTTCATGTTTTCCATTGTTCGGATCACTACATAAGGCTAAGGATATAGATCAAGATTTATTCTCGAAGTAAGATGTAAATATCTACCCCCAGTGTCTAGCAATGTATGGAATGCAATGGGTGGATGCTCAGATAGGTGTATGAATGGATGGATATGGTAAGCATGCATAGGATGCCAAGGATTATCTTGCAATAAGATAAGGTGTCCGGATAAAGAATGCTCATTTGGATAATGTTTCCTGGCTCAGATAACATTTGGATAGGATAGGATCAATGAAAATGACCCATGTCAAGGTGTTTACCATAAGCAAGTGTAAAGTGTACCCCAAACTTTCATCAAGATCAAGATAACTTGGATGATGGATGCAGATGGATGAAAATTGATTGGATAAGTGGTTTATGGATGAATGGATTTATTATGGATAAGATGGATCAAATGCTAGATTTATTACAGATGGGATGAGATGCTTCCACTAGTGCATGTAGATGCTCAATTCCACACATGATGCCTGTTTGCTAGGTTTTCATCATGGTCTTGCCCAAAGCACCGCCCATGTGGTTTTTGCTAGAGGACGATTTTTATCTTTACTATTTTCAATCCTTTTTCATTTTTTTTCTTTTTGGATTTTCATATTTTTTGATGTTTTGATTTTTTCTTAAATATTTCAAGCTCCTGTTGAATCACAAGGTATTGCTGATGTAGATGCCCCTGTCATAATGTGTCATTGATATCCTACTTGAAGAAGTTTCTTTGCTAAGATACGTGTACTTGAATGCAACTTTTGGAATTCCTGATTTTCTTTGTCGATACCCAAGTTAACTTTGTCTCTGTGTGCACATTGTGATAGAGTGCCTTTAGAATCCTTATGATGAAGGGTTGTTGTGAATACATGGTCAATTTGAGAATTGGATATCATGCATGGAGATGTGGATGGAGTGTTTTTAGGGATAAGAGATGGATTGGTTGACAGCTTGGAATCTTTGACTCTCCAAACTTTGGTAGATGAGCAATGATGGGTGGATACGAATGTGTGCATGGAATTTAAACCAACTGCTTGATATACCTTGTACATTGCTTGAAAATCTTGCTTTTGATTTTGTGGACATGTTTGATGGATACTTTTCCCTTTTTTATTTTGCCTCATAGTTTCTTTGACTAATGGAGTTTGATAGGGATGATCTTTCTTTGTATTCTTTGGTATCCATTTGTATTTGATTTTTCCATTATGCTTTCCAACTTTTTCTTTGATAACATTCTTCTTACTTTGATTCAATTCTTTCTTTTGACATTGGTCCCAATTCATGGATGGGGTGATGGGTGGATGAAGATTCATGGCGTGGTTGGTTGTAGTATTGGCATTGGTTTCATCATAAGGATTCTCCGTGCTCCCTATGTTGATGATTACTTGAGACATAGTTGCCCCCAGTATGGTGGTAGTAGTACCTTCATGCTTTGATTCTTCCTGTTTCGAAAGCTCTTGTTCAGTAATCATGCTCTGACAAATGACAACTGTAGATGACATTGTTTCAATTTGCCACTCTGCTAACTCTGGATTATAATATTCTATCTAACTTGCTTCCTTGAGTGGATAATGTTCAATATCTTTATTCATGATGTCCTTAGTCTGAATTTGTGATATATCTGATACTATTGTTGACAATTCTGTTTGATTATAGGAATCAATAACCTGCTCTTTTTGTATAACATTGTTAGGAATAAAGGGATCATGTTTTGAATGAAGTTCATCTATGTGTCCATCCATAAAAAGCATCTCATGGGTAGATGGAGGATTATGTGCAACTTGCATAGATAGGAGAGTGTCCATTAGATTATTGTAGTAGCTTGGAGATACAAATTTTTGATCTTGAATGATTTCAGAGTTGCTTTCATCATGCTTAGGATCAAGTTCTTGACATGGGTCAGTTTCAAAGGATGGATTGCTTACAAAGGGTTCTTGGATGTTGTCATTAGACATGGTAAGTGGTTCAATATCCTCAACTATCGAGGTCAGGGTTCCTTCAGTATTTTTACCCATGAGGTCGAAGGATGTCAACAAGTCTTGGAAAGGACCATTGCTAGACCTTGGAGAAAGATTTTCATCATGCTTTGGAATAAATTCTTGAGATATGTGGGTATGTGCAGGATCATAATGGGCCAAAAAGTGGCAATATGATGGGTATGTGGCTGACGACTATTTTTTTACCAAAAAATGATGAAATGAAAAGGGTTTTTAAAGGAGATTCTCAGCTTTCCACCAATATAAATTATGCTTTATTTTGAATTTAATAAGTAATTATTATTCATTTTCTATTCAAATTATGACTAAAATCCTGATTGATAGGCTGATTGAAAAAAATCTAGAGCTTTCAAACGGTATCACATTTTTTGAATCTGAAACTTGTGTCACTTTCTATGCTTCGCATACTATAGGATTAAAAAAAAGAAAAAAATAATTTCATGAATTTTTTATCAAGTTAAGGTGGTTAGACATACGAGTTTTTATGTTTTTTAAAAACTTGTAATAAAAAATTCATAATTAATTATTTACTTGGAAAACAATTACAAAAAAATATGCATCACATCAGGGCATGAGTCCTCTACTTATATCTAAAATCTTATAAAAAAATATTATCATTTTATTGTGGTTAGGGTGGTCAGACAGACACCTACTTCTTATTTTTTCCCTGAAATTTAAGCACCACTATATTGAAATTTCAAATTTCCACCAAATAGATTTTTCTTTTTTAAACAAATCTAGTAGTTTAGAAACTACATTCAATTTGCTACAGATTTTATTCTTACATATTTTTGAAATAATATAGATAACTTATTCTAATTTTTATGTCAAGTTTCCTAACTCTAATTTTTCTAAATTTTTTGCCACTTAAGGGCCTATTTTTTTCCATGATGATCCTACACATACCCATGTCCTCTAACTCATAATGCAATGTAGAGACATTTTTAATATGATCAGTGGTCGATGGATTATGCATTAAGTTGATAGGATCAAATAATCCTAACACTCCTTGAAATAGATCACTAAAGAGTGGCTCTTGATGTATGGTGAGTTGGTCATCGAATGAGGTGGAAACATCTTCAATGTGCTCATTGATGGATAGGTTTTGAACATTGTTTTCAACAATTGTGGTGGAGAGATTGTGAATGTCTTCAACCATTGGGTCAAGTGATGTTGACATTTCTTGAATTGGATCATTGTTGGGTATTTTTGGTGGATTTTGATCGCGATTGAAAAGTTACTCTTGACCTATGTTGATTTGATCTTCAAATGAGATAGAAACATCTCCAATGTGCTCTTTGATGGATAGATCTTGATCAATGCTTTTAGAAATTGTGGTGGGGAGATTGTCAATGCTATCACCAATGGTTGAATGTTCATCAGTATCCCCAATAATTATCATTTCTTGTGTTTGTTCTTGTGTTTCTTAGGTAGCTTGAGAGACTTAGGCAGATAGGTAGCTTGAGCGGCTTGGGCAGCTTGAGTGGTGTGGGTATCTTGAGCGGCTTGTGAAGCCACCTGATATTGTTGAAGTGCTTGTTGGTAGGCTTGATGTGCTTTTAGTGAGATGTTACAATATTGACTTATTGCACTTGGTTTTGGTGGTGTATTTGGAATTGTGTTGGATGTAGTAACAAGTGGTTGAGATACACTTGGAGTGATCATGGTAGTGAGGGGTTGAGATATGATGGGTGTGAGAGTGGTAGTTGGAGTGATCGAGGTGATAGGAATGGTTGGAATGACTGAGGTGATAGATCCTTGGGAGACCATATTTTGATTTGTCAGGATTGATGTTGTCATTTGATTAGATACCATCTGTTGGTGCGATGTCAATGGTATATTCAAAGGTTTTGATGCGATGGCTTGATTGGTGTTAGGTGGATTGATCTAGATGGAGTGATTGGTGCTAGGTAAAGGGGGAAGCCCTAAACCAAGGAATAATGTAGATATGGGTAATGGTGGTAGAGATGTCTCTTGGCACAATGACTCAACTATTTTGTTAAGTGTAGCAATTTGATCTCACCAAATTTGATCTTGATTTTGATCTTGACTCCCTTGATATAGTTGATTTGGTTTTTTTTCAAGCAAATTTGGGATGCATACTTGTGGTTTTTGAATGGGATCATGAAAAAATTGATTTTGGACAATGTTCTGATTTGGGATGGTGTTCAGATTTGGCATGATAGGTTGAAATTGAACATTGTTGATGTTGGGAATCACATTTCCTTGTTTTAGGTAACTCTAATCTTGCATGGTGCTACCTTGACTTGGATTTGTTAACATCTTGTTTAGATTTTGAACAATATTCGTATGATTTGCAACCATATTTATCCCAAAGTTTTTTGGATTCATGTTTCGAAAAACTTGTACTTGGTACATTCTCGTTGTTTGTTTGAAGGCTCATGCATTGATTGTTCAGTTGGAAAAATTGTAGGTTTGGATTTAGATCTACCATTGGGAAATGTGTTCCAATCTTTGATTTGGGAATATTCACACTTGTTGTTCCATTGACATTTGTAGAAGGTAATGATCCCATGTATGGATTGTCTAAGTGTGAGTTTTGATCATCAATCGATATTGTAAGGCTTTGATAGCTTAGTTGACTTGGATTACTCATGATGTATGGATCAAGTTTATATTCCATGTTCCTCTTGTGTTTTAACCTAGTTGCAAAAGTGACTTCTAAGGTTCTTAGGACCAATTACAAGATGAAGGATGAAAGGTGTAAATGATATGATTGCTGAATGTTTAGGGACTTTGGATCAATGCTAGACTTAGGGTTTGATTTTGATTGTTTGATTGGATAATGAACTTTGTAAACCCTAAGATGTAAGATGTTATCTTAGGATGAACTTGTTCAAAGGGGTGCTAATTCAATTAAATGTATGAGAAAGGATGCATTCCCATACACCTAACTAAACAAGGTGATTTTGATTTTGATGATTTACCCAAGTCTAGAATGATGTTTCCAAAGCTCTAAAGTTGTTTGTGGGATGAAGATGATAAATTTTTGGGATTTGGATGAAGTGTTTGATTTTGATCCTAAATGAACCTAAGAAGGACTTGTTTACGAGACCAAGATAGTGAAGAAAATGCCTTTCTCTAAGAGTAATTCAAAATCAAAAGACCAATGTTTGCATGAAAACCATATGACCAAAAGATGACAAGCACATATGTGGGGTCCAATTGATTCAATCTTTGCTTAATGGATTCCTTTTACCACAAACATGCTCTTGATTAGATTTTGAATCTAGATGTCTAATGTCTCAACTTTCCCCTTATCCCATAAAGAGTATTATGCAGAAACCAAGGAAATTTGAGGCAAGAGTTACCTATTGTTGACCTAGCGACATTTTGTGGTGGCTAAATCTGCATTTATCTCAAATATCAAAAACTTTACAGTTATTAGCAAATGAAGTAAAAAAAACTAAGCAAACCCTATGAAATATTGAATCCTGCTTCATAATGTAATCAAAACAACAAAATATCAAATGAACTAAGTGAAAGCATAAGCACGAATTGAACTCTATCTCATATTGGATTGGTGCTATTGTGGAAAATAGCCCTTTCCCAATCCTTTGCTAAGCTCCATAATGAAAATGCTATGAACAATGATATGGAATACTAAGATATGGAGTGGACAAAATCAGTTCTCCATTGAAGAGAGTGACCTTGCATGATATTGTAGATGAGATACAAAGATTGTGGAGGATTTGATCAAGAATGAATCCTTTCATTTATAGATTATTTTGATGAGAGAATGGCCAAATGGATGTGTGATAGGTCAAATGTGAGCATTAGAAAATGAGCAGCAAGTAAAAGAGTGCAAATAAACACCAAAACAACTTACACCTCAAGATTAGCCTAAGTTGGAAACAACACAAGATGAAAGCAACAAAATGGAACTCTATACCTTGCGTCGAATCGATCCTTTGGTTGGCCCTTCAATCTTTGATGTGTATGCTCCTTGGATGGCACAAGATGCAAGCTAAATGATGTTGTGAGGATGAGTGCAAGTGGATGAAAACATTAAAATGGCTAAGTGTAGATTGAGAAACAAAACTGCAAGAGTTTGGCTAGCAAAATGATCTCCCCAAAATGAGAGAAAAGAGGGGGTATTTATAGAAATTTTGAGAATTCCTAGAGGAGATGGATGGTCAAGATTGAGCCACCAATGACCAAGATGTAGGGCCAAGGTGAGTTGAGAACTCACAAGGCCTCACATCTTGACATGTGGCATGTGATATAGCCCTAAAAGGTGAAGTGGACATGAGGTGGAAGGATGGTACATGACATGGAGGGGGGTACAAAGTACCTTGGGATTGGACAAGATCTCCTCATAAAGGAGGTCCTTGTCCCCATGTGGGTGAGAGGACATGTGAGGAATTAAAAATTCCTCAAATATTCTCATGGGGAGATGGGAAGGAATTAAATAATAAGTAGAGGACATGTGGGAAGAAGTGAAGGAATTAGAAATTCCTTTTGGGTGCCTTGGGGGATTAAAAGTGAATTAAAAATTCACATGGGGAAGGGAGATGCCTTGGAAAGCCTTTAATAAGGTTGACCAAGGACACATGTCATAAAGGACATGGGGAAGAGAAAAGGAATTAAAAATTCCTTGGGGGATGGGAAGAATTGACTAAAGGGGGTGATTAGACAAGCTGATGAGGGGTTAGAGGAAGGTTAGGTGGCTAAGAGAGATTAGAGGCCAACTTGCAAAAGTTGGAGGATGTGACACATCCTAATCAAGGATTAGGCATGTGCACACCTTAATGATGAGATTAGAAGATGGATTAGAATAAGATAAAAATGATGGAGGATGTGACATGAAGGAATTAAATAAATGGAATATTTATTTAATTCAATTGATGGAAGGAGGATTAAAGAGTTAAGGTATTATTGATTAAAATACCTTAGGGATTTGGAAGAATTAAAGATATTAATTAAATAATAGCAGTATTATTTAATTAATGAAAATAAGACGAAAGGGGATGAATTTGGATAAATTAAGTGTCCAAATTTAGACGTCTACATTTTGCCCCTCTTTGAGATGGTGTTACGAAGTAGCATCATTTCAAAGAATATTAAAACATAGAACTTAGAAGAAGATGGTTAGATTGGAAAAGATGCCCCGGTCATTCAAAGAAGTGACTAGGAAGGAAGATGATGGGGGTAAAGATGAAAGTTAGGGATGAAGGATGCCCCCTCGAGAGGACATGTGGGTTCAAGAGAACATGGGTGGGTTCTCGAAATGGATGAGATGATGCAAGGGGAGTTGAAGAAGATGATGCAATGTGATGGAAAATTCGGAGGGGAGTGTGATGAAGGATGAATGGAGGGGGGGGGATTTTGATAGACGAGAGGATGAAGAGGAAATGAAATCCAAATTTAATTTGCCATCGTCGGAGCACTGATTTTTTCTATAGCATAAGACACAAGACGCCAAGGTATGAAGAACCAAGGAAGATTAGTGTCTAATGCATAAAACAAGCATAACAAACAAGAAGGCTATCCCAACACCCCAAAGTCACGAAGACCTTAGTCAAGCTAGGTATTGGGATAACCACAAGCACACAAAGATGCCCCAGTGTAACACAAGACCTCAGGGATCTTGGTGGGTACTACGTGGGACAACCGAGAAGACAGAAAAGATCAAGATACACCCCTATGTTGACTAGTCAAAGCACACCATAATATGATGGATCAAGGCGACGATGACAAGTAATGATAGGGAGCTCAAATGATAAACAAAAGCCAAAAGCATCAAAAGATCACAATTAATTTCAAATGCCCTTTGCCATAGGATCAATCAAGGGGATGGATGGGATTGATGAGGTCTATTAGGAAGGATGCATCCTGTTGAGATCGATGATGGATACTAAATTAAAAGATTGATATGATGCATGATATTCAGAACCGATTGGATCTGATGATACAAGTGGATCTTGTTTGTTAAGAACCAGCTAGATGAGGGCATAGCTTAACGACACAACACATGTTAGGAGACAGACACATCCTAGCAACCTAGGGGCTCGGGGGCCGATTAGAGATTAGCCTTGCCTATGTGGAAGCGCATAGCCCTCGTAGTTCAATAAAAGGTTAACAACAGACCATGATGGAGATTTCGATGGATGACCAAGATAGGATGTAGAACAGGGGAAAATATAGATCGATGATGGATGATAGGTGATAGATGATAGATGATAGATGATAGAGGAGTGGATGGACAAAACAGAAAGACCGATGATGGAACCCCGGGGGCAGATCAAATGATCAACCTTGCCTACGTGAAAGCGCAGGGGCAACGTAGTTCGATAGAAGGCCAAAGACAAGTGATGGATGAAAGATGATGAGATAACTCTAGATAAGGGGGGGTGATCCCACAATAATGGGTTACAATTTTTGGCCAAACTTGACATTAAAATCAGGATTTTTCACCAGACATTCACTTTCTTACACCTATAGCAGCTAAACCATTAAGGTTTTGAAGATGAATCAAACTAGTTATTTGTTAGATATTTTGTGTAGATTCTAATTATAGTTTTTTAAAAAAATTAAAAAATGAATTGTGAATCATTTTATGTAATTTTTAATAACTTATTTTTTCTACTAATCAGCATTTTTAAAAAGTGATGTTCACTTTGGCGCACATAAAATTTTTTATAGTTAGGATACAATTCTGATTTTTAAAATGCAAATTTTTCACACCAATATCTAGGGGATGGATATTTTTTCATAATTTTTTGTTACATAATTTTTTTTTAATTAATTTTCCAAGTTAGCGTAATTATAATTTGGATAGAGGTGTACTTCGGAACACATAACTTTTTTTGTATTCATTTGAATTAACTTATTCTTTTTTTGTTGGAATAAGGACATCAATAACTAGGGAACGTGTATTTTTTAGAATTTTTTTCCTCTATTTTTCTATTTTTTCGTATGTGTGAAATAAAGAACTTGATGTTCATTGAAAATCCTACATTCACAAGAAATAAAAAATAAATATAATAATCAAATTAAACATATTTAAAATCATACTTTTTAGGAAGCTTATAATAAGGGCTACAGGCTTGCAAAGCATAAATTTTAAATGAATTCATTTGATCACCAAAAGGTAAACCAAAAGTGGTTTTTTATCAGCATTTTGATAGGTGTAGAAGAGACTTGATTATAGGTATGGTTTAAATCTAACAAGGTTATATCCAAGGGGGTTTGATCTAAGGGGGTTTGATCAATCCCTCTTTAACTAAAATAATTTAAACGGAACCTTTAAAGTCATAAATCATTATATTTTCTAAAAATATGTGATTTTAGGCAAAAATCAGGATGTCCCAAAAAGTGTAACCCATTATTATGGTAGCACCCGGGGTTAAAATAATTGGACTGACACGATGGGACAAGATAGACCAGTTGGATTGGATTGGAGGATAGTGACTATATAAAACTCAGGGATGGGATAGTTATCCAAATCATCAAAGATGAAGTGGGTGGATGACATGCCATATAGATGAATGATGAAGTGATAAGATAGATGATGTTGGATTGTATGGGGAGAATGGGGATCATGAAGCTCAGGGATGGAATAGTTATCCAAATAATCAAAAGATGAATTGGGAGAACGATATGATAGATAGATGAATGATGAGAAAGGATAGGAGATGGAGAAGATGGAAGATTACTCAGAATGGGTAAATGATTGATCAAGATTATTGAATGGGAGTTTGAAATGATAGAAGGAGGTTTGATGAATGTTTGAGATGATAGGAGGTTCGATGAAGTTTTGAGATGATAGATGAAGGTTCGAAATAGATGAAGGTTACACAGAATGGGTGAATGGATTTATGAGAATGGATGAATAGGACAGAGTTGAAGAAGATGGAGGGAGGGATCTTAAGACTTTGTTCGATATCCAAAGATCTTGACTGCAGATGGATTAAAGCCCAAATTAGGGTTTTGGTTAAGCTCAGATTGGGATTAGATGAAAGCTCAAAGCCGGGTTGGAGTGAAGATGAGAATTATTGGAGGATGTGATGGGATTGATTCTACACCAAGTTCTGGAATTTAAGGGACATAAGGTGTTGACAATCAGATTTTTCCAAATTTGGCAATTTTCAAGAATTGTCAAATTTTGTCGTTTTAGGAAACCTCATGGATATACTTTTGGGAGGCCAAATTTTTGCCAAGAAATACCCATTATTGAGATAGGATGAATTGCCAACTAACATCCCAGATGCGAGATATGTATTTTGAGTGATGAGTGAAAACAATTTGTCAAAATGCTAGAAAAAAACACCAAATTGGGATTTTGAGGGCCAAGATGAAAGTTTGAGGCCACGAAAATGTGCCAAAACAAGTTCCAACAATTTTCAAAGAAACCTGTTGGGAATCCACTTGTTATCTCCTAACGCAGCCACCTGTCAAATTTCAGCTCAAACGGACACCCGAGTCAAAAGTTATGGCCTCTGGAAGTTTTGGTGTAAAAATCAAAACCCTCAAAAATATGGTTTGTCGATAAATTTTGAAAATTTCAACACATGGGTTTAGATGGCAGGGGGAAATTAGAAAATGGGTCGGAGGCGGATTTTAAAGATTTTTTGTATTTTCGCGCCAGGGGGGAACATTGGGCGGACGCCATGTGGACGGGTCTGCCGCTCCGGGTGAGTCCGCCGTCAGGCGGACAGGTCCGCCGCCCGGGTGGGACTACCGGGGGTGAAGGATGGGGGGATGAAAAGAGGGGATTGGCTAGGTATATGGATAGATGCGAGGATGGATGAAGAATGATAAGGAAGTTAAAAGGAAGGTTTGGATGTATAAGAGGATGAGAATGGGAAGACACAAGGGATTGGTAGGAAGACAAAGATGGGGATATGAAAAGGAGTGTTTTGATGGATGGGGATGGGGATATAATGATAAGGAAATGATGATAGGGGAATGGAAGGGAGTAATTTGACAGGATGAATGATGTCTCCAAGGACTATAGCACAAAGGAAGACAGATGCCCCCACTCTAGATATGTCATGTGCAGGGAGGAATGAAGGATGGAAGACAAGTGGATGGGAAGAGAAAAGAGTGATATGGATAAAGATAGGATGCATGGATAATGGAGGGATATGGAAGGTAGCATGACGGGTGGATAAGGAAGATAGACGAGTGCGAATGAGGATTAGGATAGTGTGCAGATGAGGGAGATGTATGCTAAGAGGTGCCCAAAGCATGCTTATATGTTTGCCCCATTGTTATCAAGATCACAAGGAGGATGGAAGGATTGGGATAAATGAGATATGCCAAACAGGATGTGTAAGCTCGATAGGGTGGAGGGGATGGATGAAAATGATGTATAGCAAGAAGATGGATGCATAGCCGAAAGCGTAGCAGAAAGCAAAGCAAATGGAGGGAACGCATATCAGGAAGCTGCCCCCAAGTGCAGATGGGGATTTATGCATGACGCCTATTTTCCAGGTTTTCATCATGGTACTTATCCAAGGCACTTGTTTGCCAAGTTTTCACCATTGGACGGATTGTTTCTCTTTACTATTGTATTTTTCTCTTCTTTTTTTTGGATTTTTTGGACTTTTTTTACTTTTTTAGATTTTTTGAACTTTTTGCAGAGCATGTAGAAGGAGATGGATAAGGATAGGGAGGCAAATAAGTGGATTTAGAAGACATGTGATAAGGATATGGATGAAGGACTCAAGCATCCAGGTCTATATCAGGTATTAAGAGCTCATGTTTGAACCGACTGTTGGATGTTGATACAACCTTAGGAGGATAAATGGATTATGCAAGAGGATGAATTAGAGGGATTTGATGGGGGAGATACATGGGATAATGGGTGGGATGTTGGAAAGTGTATGGATGGAATGACGTGGTGGATACGTGATGGGGAGATGAGTTCAGGACCAACATTGGCACATGTGGTGGTGGATGTGAAAAGATAAAAGGATTAATGAATGGAGAATGTGGGGATAATGGAGGAGACGAAATAGTGAATTTCAGGACATAGGGACCCAAAACAGACTTACGAGATGAAAGGGGGGTATGATTAGCTTTTGGATTAGCAACTTTGGATGTTCTTATAGATTTTTCATTTGATGGCATTGCATCTTTTTTCTTTGGGATCCACATGGTTTTGATCTTTTCTTTAGTGGGCCTTTGTGGCTGATGGGTTTGATTTGGATTTAGATTTTTCTTCACTTCACCATGTCTTTTAGAGGGGACATGGGGAGCTTTAGATTCCTATGGATATTTGGATTTATGCATTTTTATGTTAGCATCCAAAGTGCATTTATTAGCAATGGGATGGGTGTGAGGGGATGGACAATGTGGAGCAATGGAGGTAGGAGTATGGGGATTACGTGTAGATGGGGGATGTTTAGGTATGTGCCTTTGTTGATCCTGATTATGGGATATGCGAGAGGTATGTTTATGATGGATGACATGGATAGGTGTTGGATGGGTGAAAGGATGAGATGGAGGAGGTGATCTTGAGATATACGGACCCAAGATGGATAGAGTAGATGAAGGATGGGAGATGGTGGATGGAGGGATGTAAGGACCCAAAATGGATGGAGTAGATGAAGGAGGAATATAGACGGTTGTTTTGAGGTGATATGATAGAGGGGGAGGGATGGCAGCATATGATTTGCTAGAGCGATGGGAAGAGCTGACATTTCTTTTGGAAAAGGCTCGTTGAGGACATCTAGAGGTTGTACCAACATGTTTAGATTGTGAGTCTTGGGGAATAGATCCAAGACCTTGCATGCAAATTTGTTCTTTGACTTGGATGGGCTCTAAAATACCTTGCTCATGAAGGCCTAGACCTTTTCCTTTATAGTTCATGTTCTTGAGCATTCGATCCATGACAGGATTGTTGTTATTCTGAAAACATGATGAGAGTCCATTATTAGGTGGGGGATGATGGGTGGTATATACACTGTGTTTTTCTTCTGCAAGGAGGCCACCATGGAAGAATGTGAGAGTACCAAGGGGATATGCAAGCGGTGTGGGGATAGCATTTTTAGGCGATGATGGGGGATCTGAGAAGGAGATGATGGGATAGCAGCATTTGGATGGGTGGTATCCGGAGAGGGAGTAGGGGATATGATAGGATCTGATTTTGTGGTAGGTGGCTCATGCAATGGAGATGGAGATGGAGCGTAGAATCTTGAATGTCAAAGAGGATCATGGGATGGAAATGGATGGGGACTATGATCTTGCGGTGGACTAGATGGGATGGTAGGATCTTGATGGAGGAGGGATATGTTGACATGTTGTGGATCAGGTTCTTGGCATGACTCATCATGTGGGAGGTACGATAATGGAGTCATGGGGGACTCTTCAAGTGGGGAAGATGGAAGGATGGAGGATTCAAGATATTCTGGGAATGGATACTAGGAGTGGAAGAAGTGGATTGGATTTGGGTGTCATCGATAGGTTCGATGACTCTCGGAGTAGGGGGTGGGTATTCAATGGATTTGGTAGATGTGATGGTAGGAGATGGGGACTCAGTGGATTCAGAGGATGTGATGGTAGGAGATGGGGACTCAGTGGATTCAGAGAATGTGATGGTAGGAGATGGGGACTCAGTGGATTCAGAGGATGTGATGGTATCATCAATGATAGGTGTTGGATGGAGAAGGGTCTCGTCACTAACGACCATGGATGATGGGTTGGGATGGCATGGTTCCACAACTGCAATGTGTGGAGTGGGGGATGTTTCCTTTGTTATAAGTCCTTGGAGAAACTTGAATACGCTAGGCTGAGATGGCGAGGTGGGAGTGGATGAAGGTTTGTGGATTAGTGGGGGATTAGGACTAGGGATTGGTGGGCTAGGATTAGATTGGGGAATGGGATTGGATGCAGGACTGGGAATAGATGGGGGATTAGGTGAAGGGTTAAGATAGGGGTATTGGTATGGTGAATTAGGACACAAGGATGTGGGTGGTGGATTGTAGTAAGGGTATGGGGATGGTGGATTAGGATGAGAAGATTGAGGTGCAGATTAATATAGGGAGATGCGGATGTTGGATTAGGGTAAGTTGGTGGGTGTGTTTGACTAGGATAGGAAGATGTGAATGTAGGATTAGGCTGAGTGGATTGGTATGGGAGATTAGGGTAGTGGGTACATGTAGATGGAGGATTGAAATAAGAGGATGTGGATGGGGGATCAAGATAGGGGTATTGTGACGACAAACTAGGATATGGGGATGGCGTAGATGAAGGATATGATGGATATGATTGAAATCCCTTGTCAAAGGTAGCATAAGGAGTGTGATTAGGCATAGATGAAGACATGATGGGATAACTCAATGGGGTGATTCGATTTTGGAATGTGGGTGGAGAAAGCTTACTAGCAATGATAGTGTCAAGGGGATCTATGTCGTATACCTCTTGATCAACAAGACTTTCATTATCATCGTTGATGCAATTAGGGTTTCCCTTGACCACTATTGATGGAGGATAAGAATTCATGATAATGAAAGGATAAAGATGATGGATAAAGATTTTGGATGGAAATGGACAAAAGCCCAAATCGAGATTTAGGACAAGCTCAGATCGAGATTGGATTAAAGCTCAGATTAGGATGATTGGATGATACGATGGGATTGATTTTGATGATTAGATTGGATTATCAAAGGATGATTACGACACTGAATCTGCTTCTAGATGGAAGTAGATTGATTGGGTCGAAGGTGATTGGATAGGGATACGATTGGATTGGATTGGATTGGATTGGATTGGATAAGATCGATCAATGATTGATTGATAAGATCGACTGATGGATGATGAGAGAGACTACAAATCCCATTCAGAGATTATCTTAGATGACTTAGGATACTGATTGATCAGATTAAAGGATGAATGGATGATTGCGGCACTGAATCCACTTTGAGATTGAAAATGGATTGATTGGGCCAACGATGATGATTAACTTAGGATGGATGACAATCCTAAGAGGATGTTAATGATGATGATCAGATCAGATACTTAGGTCAATTTGGATAATAACCTGAGATGAAGTTCAAAGGATTTGGGTGGGGAAAACGATGATTTGATTGGAGAAATGAATGATAGAAATGGATGAACAAATACTCAAAATGAGCAAATGGTTGATCAGGATGGATGAACGATTACTCGGAATGAGTAAACGAATGATTAGAATGATAGAACGAGGGTTCAAAATGATGAAAGGGGGTGTGAAATGTATGAATGTTTACTCGGAACGAGTAAACGGATGATCGAAATGATAGAACGAGAGTTCGGAATGATGAAAGGATGTGTTGAATGGATGAATGTTTACTCGGAACGAGTAAACAAATGATCAGAATGATAGAACGAGAGTTCAGAATGATGAAAGGATATGTTAAATGGATGAACGTTTACTCAGAACGGGTAAACGGATGATCGAAATGATAGAACCAGTGTTCGGAATGATGAAAGGATGTGCTAAATGGATGAAAGTTTACTCGGAACGAGTAAACAGATGAACGAAATGATAGAACGAGAGTTCAGAATGATGAAAGGATATGTTAAATGGACGAAAGTTTACTCAGAACGAGTAAACGGATGAGCGAAATGATAGAACGAGAGTTTAGAATGATGAAAGGATGTGTTAAATGGATGAGAGTTTATTCAGAACGAGTAAACGGATGATTGGAATGATAGAATGAGAGTTCAGAATGATGAAAGGATATGTTAAATGGATGAAAGTTTACTCGGAATGAGTAAACAGATGATTAGAATGATATAAAGAGAGTTCGGAATGATGAAAGGATATGTTAAATGGATGGATGTCTACTCAGGATGAGTAAACGGATGATTAGAATGATAGAACAAGAGTTCAGAATGATGAAAGTATATGTTAAATGGATGAAAGTTTACTCAGAACGAGTAAACGGATGAGCGAAATGACAGAACGAGAGTTCAGAATGATGAAAGGAGGTGTGAAATGGATGAATATTTACTCAGAACGAGTAAACGGATGATCGGAATGACAGAACGAGAGTTCAGAATGATGAAAGGATATGTTAAATGGATGAAAGTTTACTCAGAACGAGTAAACAGATGAGCGAAATGACAGAACGAGAGTTCAGAATGATGAAAGTATGTGTTAAATGGATGAACATTTACTCGGAATGAGTAAACTAAGAGAATGGTAGGGTATACCCCCTTCAAGGAGGCAGATGGTGAAGAAAAGGGTGCTCTGACCAACTTCTCAAAAGTATGAAGTGGTACATATCATCGGAAAGAGCACAAAAAAATGAGAAGAACTGCCTTTGAACGGAGTCAATCGAACAAACAGTGTGGAAATGGTGGCCCCGAGAAGAAAGAGCAGAAGGATAGGTCCGCCACTGTATAAGGATAGGTCTACCACTCTGCAGGGATAGGTCCGCCACTCTGTAGGGATAGGTCTGCCACTCTGCAAAAAATGCAAAAAATAGCAAACATGAAAGAAAAAGACACGTTTGTGGGTCCCACCGGGCATGCCAGAAATGTGATAGGTCAAATGTGAGCATTAGAAAATGAGCAGCAAGTAAAAGAGTACAAATAAACACCAAAACAACCTACACCTCAAGATTAGCCTAAGTTGGAAACAACACAAGATGAAAGCAACAAAATGGAACTCTATACCTTGTGTCGAATCGATCCTTTGGTTGGCCATTCGATCTTTGATGTGTATGCTCCTTTGATGGCACAAGATGCAAGCTAAATGATGTTGTGAGGATGAGTGCAAGTGGATGAAAACATTAAAATGGCTAAGTGTAGATTGAGAAACAAAACTGCAAGAGTTTGGCTAGCAAAATGATCTCCCCAAAATGAGAGAAAAGAGGGGGTATTTATAGGAATTTTGAGAATTCCTAGAGGAGATGGATGGTCAAGATTGAGCCACCAATGACCAAGATGTAGGGCCAAGGTGAGTTGAGAACTCACAAGGCCTCACATCTTGACATGTGGCATGTGATATATCCCTAAAAGGTGAAGTGGACATGAGGTGGAAGGATGGTACATGACATGGAGGGGGGTACAAAGTACCTTGGGATTGGACAAGATCTCCTCATAAAGGAGGTCCTTGTCCCCATGTGGGTGAGAGGACAAGTGGGGAATTAAAAATTCCTCAAAATATTCTCATGGGGAAGAGGAAGGAATTAAAAAGGCAAGTAGAGGGACATGTGGGAAGAGAAGTGAAGGAATTAAAAATTCCTTTTTGGGTGCCTGGGGATTAAAAGTGAATTAAAATTCACGTAGGGGAAGAGGAGATGCCTTGTCAAAAAGAAAAACCTTTAATAAGGTTGACTAAAGGGGGTGATTAGACAAGCTGATGAGGGGTTAGAGGAAGGTTAGGTGGCTAAGAGATATTAGAGGCCAACTTGCAAAAGTTGGAGGATGTGACACATCCTAATCAAGGATTAGGCATGTGCACACCTTAATGATGAGATTAGAAGATGGATTAGGATAAGATAAAAATGATGGAGGATGTGACATGAAGGGAATTTAATAAATGGAGATATTTATTTAATTGATTGTTGAAGGATTAAAGAGTTAAAAGGTATTATTGATTAAATACAGCGAGTTTGGCAATTAAAGATATTAGTGCAAATAATAAGGTATTTAATTGCTTGAAAGAAATAGGAGCGAAAGAGGATGAATTTGGATAAATTAAGTGTCAAATTTAGGCGTGCATGTAGGATGAATGTGGGACAAGATTGGACCAATGAGATAGGACACTTTTTCATATAGTGATGGAAGCGAGGATGACACATTTTGGCCAATGTGCCAAAAGAGGAGATTTCAAATTTGGTTGAGAGTAAATGTTGAGTTTTGACTTGTCGCGAGGGACATGTAAGAGCCATGTAAAGAGCTCATAAATGACATTGGATGTACATGTCCCACTTGTTTTGAATTCAAACTTGAGGGAATATTCCTCAAAGATGCCATGTTGATGGAAAATGTTGGATTTAATAAATCAATAAATTGATTTATTTGTGCAAGTGGCAAAATCTAGAGAATGTGATGGGTAGTTAGGTTAGGTTAATCAGGATTAGATTAGCTTAATGATGATTTGGATGTTTTGACCTTTTTGACTTGAATATTTTGATTTATTTAAATCAAAAAGGGATGAAAGGTGATTTCAGACTTAATTAAATAAATGATTGATTTATTTAATAAAGGAGGGTGATGATAGGATCAAGTTAATTTATTTGATTTAAACTGATGACTTTAGGATATTGATAAATAAACTTGATTTATTTGTGGAATGACCTAATCAAATGCATTATGCCAATTTTGCATGTCTATAGTACCTACTACCAAACCTCTTCCTTTCTTGAATTGAATTGTCTTCTTCTTCACTCCCTTTATGTGCTTAACTTTTCTCTTTTTCCCTTGGAGTCTATCTTTGATATCTTCATCGTTGTTTTTCACCCTTTTCATCTGATTCTCTACTACCATATCTATTTCTTTCTCATATTTACCAACCTCTGATATGAAATGACCAACCTCAAGTTTACCAACCTCATATTTACCAACCTTTGAATGACCAATATCTTCTTTGGAAAACCATGAATAGAACACCTCTTCTAACTTCACATCAACATACCTTTTAAGCCAACCTTGAGTTTGCAACATCAATTCATATTTGACATTCAAAAAATATTATTTTTAAACCAAATCAACACCATTTCCCTCTAAAATTGAATCATTCTTCAATGTTGGAGTCTCGATACCTTCAAGGTTAGAAGTGGTTGCAACGTCTCTATACTTTTTTCCCTCTACCTTTACAGACTATTTCCTACCAACCATCATCATAGTAGCTTTCTTATTTTTTCATTTATCTTCTTCTATCAAAGGTGTCAAAGTAAAAGAGATTCCATATTTATTTATCTCATAGGTATTTTTTCTACTAGCATACATTGCATTCCTATCAAATTTCCAAGGTCTCCCTAGTAGCAAATGGCACACATCCATAGGAAATACATCACATAGAATCCTATACTTGTACCCTCCTCTATTGAACTCCACCCAAGCTTGCTCATTTAGCAAAATAGATTCACCCTCATTCAACGAAGAAACTTTATAGGGAGTATCATGTGGTATTTTAGGAAAATGAAGTTTCTCAACCATTTCAATGGACACCATATTATCAGTATTTCCTGAATCAATTACAACCTTACATACCTTACCCATGTGCTTGCAAGTTGTCTTGAAGAGTGTTATTTTTTGTAATGGCTCCTTCTCCTTTGATTCTTTGATGATTTTTCTCCTTACCATTAGTGATTCTCCAAGTTCTAGAGTAGCATATTAAGGTGTTGAGTTCACACTTTCACTGTCTTCTTCTTACACCAATTGATTCTATAGATAGGTAAATAAATCAATAAGGTTTAATGCTTCAAAAACAATAAACTAATTAAATCCTATCAAGCACCATGAAGTACAAACTAGAATGAAAATAAAAATAGTAAACAAAGAAACTGCAAACTGATTTTCAAACTAGTGTTAATTGATCTCCATGTCTCTTCTCTACCTGCACAAGGATGCAAGATTTTGAAGGTTATTTGTTGAAGAGGAATGTTGGTTGCTCAATTCTGCAACATAACAACCTGATGAAGATGATAGATGGTGATTGAAGACTGATTTTGACAGAGTGAAGATGCTAGAAGAAGATTCGATCCAAATGGCTTGTGAAAGGTTTGATTTATAGATTTTTGATTTGGACAGAGATAAGATTTGACGAGATTCGATAAGGATTTGATTTTTGACAAAAGAGGAAATATGACAAGATGAGATAAGATTTCAAAAAGATAGAAAGATTTTGATTCTCTTTTAAACGAAATAAATCTTGAAAAAGATGAGAAAGATAATTGATTAATTATCTAATTAAATAAATTAATTAGTTGCACATGAGTTCAGTTTTGGAAAGAAAGCGAGAAGATCTTTTTAGGATTTTATTAATTAAATAAATTTTAGATTTATTTAATTTATGTTGAATTGATGATTTCATTAATTAAATAATATCAATTATTTAATTAACATTAGAGGAATGGATAGATTATGAATGAATTAATTAAATAATATAAATTATTTAATTAACATTAGAGGAATGGATGGAAATGATTTAATTAATTAAATAATATAAATTATTTAATTAACATTAGAGGAATGGATGAAAATGATTTAATTAACATTAGAGGAATTGATGAATTATGCATAGGAAAGGAATAAATGAAATTAGTCAAATAAATAAGGTTTATTTAACTAATTAGATGATGACAGGGGTACCTAGGGAAAACATGATACAAGGTGTCTAAATGATGCAATGTTGTGACAAGGTATCGTAAGAGGACAATTTTTTGATGTCTACATTTTGCCCCTCTTTGAGATGATGTTCGATATGATGAGATTTGTGTTGAGTAACATCATTTCAAAGAAGTTAAGGTACAGGTAAAAGAAAATGGATAATGATAAAAAGATGGGATGATGATGGAATGATGATGCCCCCTCAAGAGGATAGGCGGGTTGAACAAACACGAGTAGGCTCTCAAAATGAAATGATAAAGGGAGGGATAAGACGAATGATGCAAGATAGGAAGTGGGTGAAGGAGATGAATGATATGTTATGCTGCAATGAAAGTGAGTAACCATGATGTTTGATTTAGCACTAGACGTTATGCACCAAGATATAAGGACCAAGGTGACGATGTGTCTTGTGCCCCAGCATAATACAACCTCATCTAGACATATGAGGAAGTAAACTTAGAGCATTAAAGTCCTAATGCACAAAAGGTATTATGTGACCTTAGATGCAAAGGATAATGCAAAAAGCTACTCTAACATACACAAGATATGAATATTAGTTGGAATGATATGGATTTAATACAAATGCAAGATAAAAATGATAACACACACAAGCAAGCATGCACAGATGATGCAAAAACAAACAAGGTACTGCCCCTGTCAAGCTGTAAACCATTGATTGATAGATAGATTGATGATGATGATAGTGTTGTCATTGTGGGGAGTGACATGTCCCTAGAGCAACACAAGGATGATGATGATTGATTGATTGACTGGTTGATTTGGTTTACAACAAGACTAGGGTCAAGACAAAAGGATGTGATTGGATAATTTGACATGATTGATTGACTTGATTGGTATGGATTAAGGATTGACTTGCATTTGGATTATGGCTTGGATTGATTTTGCAATGCTTTTGAGGAAGATGATTGATTTGGTTGAATGGTTGAATGATTAGATTGAGGTGATGGATTAAATTGATGAAATTTGGAAGAAATGATTGGATGTATTGATTTTATTGCTTGGATTTTTGTTGGATTTTTTTTTTTTTTGTATTTTTGGGGATATTTTGATTTTGATTTTTGTTTTTGAAATATTTTGAGTTTTTGGATTTTGAAATATTTTGATTTTTATTTTTCTCAAATTTTTGAAATGTTTTGAATTTTTGGATTTTGGAAATGTTTTGACTTTTGGATTTTTGAAATGTTTTGAATTTTTTTTTTGGATTTTGAAATGATTTGATGTTTTTGGATTTTTGAGTAGCCTTTGTGCTAGATACCAATGACAAGGGGAAAACCAAGTCTAGGTGCAAGGGTGGGTGATGGGATAAGGGATAAAAGGCTCATGATAGATGAATGGATGGAAAGGATAGGTCATAGTGAATGGAATGGACGTATGCATCATAAGAGAGCAAGGATTGTGATTTCCAAAGACTATGTCACATAAGGAATAACATGCCCCATTCTAGGTACAATACTTAGGATTTTTCATGATAAAAATTATGAAATAGGATAATGATATGATTGGTTTAGAAGGATTAGGTATATCAAGAGATACCCAAGACATGTTTCAACATTGTGCCCCTATATCTTCATCAAGATCAAAAGAAGAAGAGTGGATGAATGGACTCGATATGATAGGTATGTATGATGGCTAAAGATGGTAGGTAGGATGGAAATGATATGATATGAAAATGATAGGTTGGATAGATAAGACATTGTGCCCCCAAGTGTAAGTGAAATAGAAGATCAACCTACACATGATGCTTGTTTTCCAGGTTTTCATCATGGTACTTATCCAGGGCGCCTGTTTACCAGGTTTTCACCATTGGACGAATGGATTTATCTTTACTTCTTTTTTTCCTTTTTCTTTTTTTGACTTTTTGGATAGGAGAAGGGGAATATGGATAGGAGGGACTCAAGTGTTTAGTTGCATGAAAGTTGGTAGTCCCACTAGATATGGATGCCATTGCATGGACCATGTCAAGTGTCATTATGCTCATAGATGTTGGTAAGGGATGACATGAAAGGGATGGATTAGGTAGATGGTAGATTATGAAGGGCTTGTGCAAGAATGGATGGGGAATAGTGGATGATGATGTGGATTGAATAGGACTTGTGCAAAAGGATGGATGAAAGGTTTATGCAAAAGCATGGACCATAGGAATGTGGGGGGGATATGTAGGATAATGCGTGAAGGATGAGGAGATGGAGGTATGTGGAATTGTTGTGAAATGGAAGGGAACCATGACCAATGGTTGCACACACTGTGATAAATGTTGAAGCTTTTGATGTGGATGGGGTGTAGGAAGCAATGGAAATGTTTACTTAGGAGGTGGTGGATGTAGTGCTTTTGGTACCCACATAGACTTAGTATTTTTATGAATTTTATTTGGCTTGTGGGTTTTAGGAATTTGAGACTTTTGAATAGAGTGGGAATGTGTGTTTTGGATGGAAGGGGATTTTTGGTATTTTTGTGATGTGGATGCCTCATTTGACTTGCTTTCTTTTTGCTTAGGTACCCAAACACATTTAGTTTTGGCCTTTACTTTTGGAGGTATGGGCTTATATAACTTTTTTGGCTTTGACTTCATGTAATTGTATGCTAAGGCATTAGGACCTTTAAAAATTTTGATTTTATGTGTAGAGGCATCCAAATTTTTATTTTGGAATCCCTTGGGTTTGGTGGAATGGGTGGAAGCTTCATGTTTATACAATGTGTGCATTTTTTGGTCATGATTAGGAATGTTAGGGTATTTATGGATAAATGGATAAGAGGATTGAATGGTAGGAATATTAGGTGTTGGAAGTAATGGTGGTAAAATGAATCGAGGGATATTAGGAGTTGGAAGTAATGGTGGTAGAGTGGATCAAGGTATATTAGGAGTTGGAAGCAATGGTGGTAGAGTGGATGGTGGAAGGTGTACGGTCGCATGCTTTTGACATTTATAAGATGATGGAGGTGGAATGGCAACATATGTTTTAGGTGTATGATAGGATTCATCATGGAAAGTGGAATTAGGAGGCATGGAGGAAATACCAACATCTTTAGGTTGTTGTCCTTGGGGTGTAGGTCCAAGGCCATAAGAGTGTGGAGGTACTTTGATATGGATGGGCTCCAAAATACCTTGTTCATGAAGGTCTAGGCCTTTACCTTGGTGGTTCATGTTTTGGAGTATGCAATGGACAACGGGACTAGGTGTAGGTGGAACACTAGACATGAGTTCCTTATTGGATGGAGAAGATAATAGTTGTTTTTTTTCTAAGGAGGAACATTCGTGAATGAGGGTGGAAAGACCAATAGGATATGATGGAGTACTTGCAATGGGGTCAATAATGGGTGATGGGGGATCATTAGGATCTTGATTAGCATTGTGTTCACTTAGATCCAATGTATTTGTTTGATCTTCTATGTGTGTTTGGGAGGCATATGTCTCATCAAGGGAAGTGGATGTTTGTGCATCATGGATGGGTGAGGTGGAAAGATCTTGACCATGGAATGCATAAAGTTAGCTAAGAGGATCATCATGGTCTTCTTGATCATAAAAGGGGTCTTGATCAAAGATGGAAGATTGATCATGAACAGTATTAGGTATGTTATGAATGGAATCATTGGGAGGGTGTTGATCTTTATGTGGATGAGGGGGTAATGTTTCTGCGTGCTTAAGATTGTGCTCTTGAAATACTTCATGAATTATTGGAATGGAGGTGGAAGGGGATTTCTCATGGAGAGACTTGTCATGTTCTTGATGGTCAACAACATAGGATCATGATAGAGGGTGACTTGGACTTACGAGGGGAAACTATGGAATTGGCTCAAGGGGTTGTGGATGACATAATTGGCTTGAAGGACTTGGCATGATGTTTTAGGATTCTTTTGTATGTTCAGGTATATGTGTTGAATGACATGGCGACAATTGATTCCTCACTCGTAGCCCTTGGGTCACATCCTTTGGAGGTATAGGGGTGGAAGGTGTTGGCTTAGGGTTTTGATTTTGATTGGATGATGATATGATAAAGTTATAGGGTGCATGTGCTAGATTGGTATTCCCCTTGTCAATGGTTACATTAGAACATGAGGAAGTTTGGCCTTGTTGCAAGGTAGAATTTAAAGTCACATGTGTTTGTCGTGATGTGGCTTGATAGGTTGATGTGGCATTCACATGTGAAGAAGTGGATGGATTAGATTGGTATGAGGTGGAAGGAGATGGCACATTAGGTTGAGGTGGAATTGGTTGATAATGAATGGATAGGGGATGATGTTGTGGTTGTTGAATTTGACAAGTGGCAATGAAATGATTGGATTGAGCTAGGAGGTGTTGGATTTTAGGTGATTTAATTTGTTGAAAATTTTGGAAGAGAGTTTGAAGGCTTTGTATGGTTTGCTGGTTTAGGGGTTGGGGTATTTGGTGAAGTGTCTGAAGGAGGTTTTGAAGTTGGGATGCTAGAGATTTGTGTTTGAATGTGGGCATGGTGTCACACATGTGTGTAAGCTCTTGCACATCGATTTGTTCCTCAAAGTATGTAACATCGTTCATGTCATCATTAGAGGTGGTAGGAGAAGCCCCTCGAAGTATGATTTTAGGTTTTGGTTTTCTTTCATGATTTTGACTATAGAAAGGGACTCCTTGAATTATGAGCTTGGGATTAGGTTTTGTCTCATGATTTGGCCTAGAGGGATAGCTCCCTTGGATTATGATTTTGGGCTTATGATTAGGACCATTTTGATAAGTGGTGACCAGGACTAGGTATGTGATGGTGATGATGTGGAATGATTAGATTGGATGACTTGATTGATTAGGATGAAATGGATAGGATGTAATGTGTTGGAAGAATGTGTAGAGTGACTTGTCTTTATGTGTTTGGTGTCTAGCTTGATTTGGCAATATTTAAATGAATGATCACACATGGTCAAACATAAATAATTCATGCAAGAAACATAACAAGTTTGAATTTGAAATTATGAATGTGATTATTAAGCACACTTGAAGAAGACACATCAACAAGTCTTAGAACTAGTCAAGTGGGTATGGCCAATTAGGTTTCAAGCTAGTCTGCACAAGGTTGACTAAGGATCATTTGAAAGAAAGATCCTGCCACACGGCCGGGAGAAAGGGGTAACCCACCATTCACCTTCACTTCCCAAAGGAATAAAGTTATTTGGGGCTTAGCCAAGAGTGACAAAAATTTTAACTTCCAAACAAGTGTGTCTTTCGATTCACACTTTGATTAAGGTCATCCCCAGGGGTGATGGAATCCCCTAGTAGGCCTCCTAGAAAGGGTTTGACAAAACAAACCAAGTGAGGTGTTTGTAATCACACACACACTTGATTCACACTCACAGCTTTTAATTGACCCTTAGAAAGGAAATGTGTGCAAGAAAACAATGAAGCCCAAATCAAATGTGTAGGAAGACAGTGGTTAATTTTAGACCTGATTTTTGATATATGATTGAAGACAAGATTCTTTTTAAGAACCCCAAATCCAAATGTGTTTGCAAATAATGATTGATTTTATGCCCCCAAATTGAAATGTGTGACAAGCAATGATCAATGAGAAATGAAAGATTAGAATGTATGCACATGATTATTTTCACTTTCCAAGTTGATGTTGTGACTGATCCCAACACTTTTCCCGCTCCGTATGATTCACCGACAAGTCACCGAGACACGAAGAAACACAGACATGCAAGAAAAAGTGTGATTAGATCCTAAAAAATGCAATCTATTAAAAATCTAACTAAATTAAAAATTTGAAGTCTAAACTAAATTAAAAAGTTAAAAGATCTAAATTAAATTAGAAATTAGAAATCTAACTAAATTAAAAAATAGAATGTAAACTAAATTAGAAATTAAAATCTAATCTAAATTAGAAATTTAAAATCCAATTTAAAAACTAAAATTAGAAACTAAAAAGCCTAATTTAAAAACTAAAACTAAAAATCCAATTTTAAAAATTAGAAACTAGAAATTAAAAATCTAATTTAAAAACTTAAAATCTAAAAATCTAATTTTTAAAAATTAGAAACTAACTAAATTACATTCTATCAAAATTTACCAAATAAACTTTGCTCTATGAAAACTAACTTACCTTAACTTAAAATAAAAATTAATTACTAAGGGGACACGTATAAAGAAAAGATCTATTTTTTTTTTGTTATAAAATCCTAAAACTTAAAAGATACTATGAGAAATAAGAAAAAGCTCAGATTACTATTAGAATGAAACTATCAAATCTTTTCATGGAAGATAAGAAAAGAAATTGTGAAAGCCTTCCATGTGCGCAAAGAAAGAACTTTAAAAGAAAATCAAAGGCACAATTTCATATTCATCATAGGCATGAGATTTCAACGTTGACAGAGGAAATAAAACGTTGAATCTGAAACATAAAATGTTGGCAGATTTCATATTCATCAGAGGTATGCAAATTTCAACACTGACAGAGGCAATAAAACATTGAATCAGAGACATAAAATGCTTGTAGATTTCATATTCATCAGAGGCATGCAGATTTCAATGCTAGCAAAAGCATAAAAGGATGCATAAAAACCTACGAGGAACTACAAGAACTTTAGAAATCCTCAAGTGAATGTGTAAAGTCGAATTCTAGAATGTTTTCCAAATAGTTTTTTCTAAAGCATTGCTACAAATGTGCTTGTTTGCTCGAAGAGTAAAGTATTCATCATATTTTTCCTATTAACAAAATAGGGGTGTCGTTGTAGATGTTGAATTCAAAATGCGGATATCCTACACATGAACCTCAATGTTGCCAAAGAAATATAATCATACATGCAAAGATGGCAGGGTATGCATATTAATAAGCTTTAGATTTTCCAACATCAGGTGTGATTTAACATACAAAGGTCAAATTAAATCTCTTGCATGTTTAAGATTCAAATTCACAGTGGGCACCAAAATGTAGATAGGGAAAAATCATCAATCAAATTTAATGCTTTGAAACCAATAAACTAATAAAATCCTATCAAGCACCATGAAGTACAAACTAGAATGAAAATAAATATAGTAAACAAAGAAACTCCAAACCGATTTTCAAACTAGTGTTGATTGATCTCCATGACTCTTCTCCACCTACACAAGGATGCAAGATTTTGAAGGTTGTTTGTTGAAGAGGAATGTTGGTTGCTCAATTTTGCAGCATAACAACCTGATGAAGATGATAGATGGCGATTGAAGACTGATTTTGACAGAGTGAAGATGCTAGAAGAAGATTCGATCCAAATAGCTTGTGAAAGGTTTGATTTATAGATTTTTGATTTGGACAGAGATAAGATTTGACAAGATTCGATAAGGATTTGATTTTTGACAAAAGAGGAAATATGACAAGATGAGATAAGATTTCAAAAAGATAGAAAGATTTTGATTCTCTTTTAAAGGAAATAAATCCTGAAAAAGATGAGAAGGATAATTGATTAATTATCTAATTAAATAAATTAATTAGATGCACATGAGTTCAGTTTTGGAAAGAAAGCAAGAAGATCTTTTTAGGATTTTATTAATTAAATAAATTTTGGATTTATTTAATTTACGTTGAATTTATGATTTCATTGATTAAATAATATAAATTATTTAATTAACATTAGAGGAATGGATAGATTATGAATGAATTAATTAAATAATATAAATTATTTAATTAACATTAGAGGAATGGATGGAAATGATTTAATTAATTAAATAATATAAATTATTTAATTAACATTAGAGGAATGGATGAAAATGATTTAATTAATTAAATAATATAAATTATTTAATTAACATTAGAGGAATTGATGAATTATGCATAAGAAAGGAATAAATGAAATTAGTCAAATAGATAAGGTTTATTTAACTAATTAGATGATGATAGGGTTACCTAGGGAAAACATGATACAAGGTGTCTAAATGATGCAATGTTGTGACAAGGTATCGTAAGAGGACAATTTTTTGATGTCTATAGATTCATTCTTTCACCACCATGTGAAGTATAAGCTTGATCTTCCTTGCACTACCATGCTTGATGTCCAAATTTATTTAATTGATAGCATCTCCCTATGAATGCATTAGAACCTCGCCCTTGGCCTCCAAATCTACCTCTAAAACCTATCCACTACCTCTAAATCCACCTCTCTAATCTTCCCCTTGTTCTTGGCCCTTACTTACATCTTCATGGCTCTCATTTGACCACCTTAAGTTAGAAAATGAACCTCTTCCTCTACAAGTGTTTCCTCTACCTCTACCTTGTCTCTCCTGCCTTCTTTTCAACTTCTCTTTTTCTTTAACAACCAATTGGAAACATTCTTCAACTATTCTTGGGGTGGCTGTACTCATTTCATCTTGAATTTGGAATCTCAATCCATTTATATACCTTGATACATTTTCAACTTCATCCTCAACATGGCTTGCTCTAATGCTCAACTTGTGAAACTCCTCTATATAGGTCGTGACATCCATTTCCTTTTGTTTGAGGTTTTGCAACTTTCTAAAGGTTTGAATTGCATGGTCACTAGGTAGAAATTGTCCCTTCACTTTAGACACCATCCTCTCCCATGAATTTATTTTTTCTTTTCCATTTTTCACCCTCTCTTCCTATACATAGTTCCACTAGGTTAGGGCAAGACCTTTCAACTTAGTCTTAGAAAACTTCACCTTTTGTTCATCTTCTACCTCCTTGTATTCAAAATAATTGTCTAGTGCATCAACCTAATCCAACACTTCTTCACCATCCATTTTCCCACTATACATGGGAAATTCCATTTTCACCTTAGAAGTATCTCCTCTAATAGCCTTCAACATCTAAACCATCCTTCTTTCATTAGGTTCCAACTCATCATCACCTTGGACTCCTCCTAGAGGGCTTTCATTCTCACCCTCTTCATCTTCCTCTCAGTCACTCTCATCTTCAATGGCATTACCTCTTCTTTGGTTTGTTTCTAATAATGAAATTCTAGCTAAAAGATCTTCTTGAGACTCAATCATCCTTATTTCCCTTGCAATGATTGCACTTCCCTTTGCAGGCATCTTGTCCTTTCAAATTACAAATTTTCCTTCAAATGATCAAAACCTATGATATTATACCAATTTGATGTAGAGCAAGGAGGTTCCCTTATCAATCACAATTCAATCAGCCTTGAACAATATTTCCACTTTGAAAACCCTAACTTTGTGTTTTCTCACAATTTCCCTCAATCTTGCTTGTAGCACATCAAAGAGTGAAATTTCAACATATCTTGCAAGGAAAACTTCAAACCCACAAAAGAATCACCATTCTAGATACTCTTTTTGTAGTTATAACACATATCCAAATTGCAGGTATGACTTCTTTAGAATAAACTCTTCAAAAATTGACTGTTATGCTTGAACAATGACCTAATTGGGCTTATTTGATAGGACAATTATTGATTCTACCAACTCCACTCCATTATTCATTACAGAGCACCCAAAATGTCTTATTAGGTCTGTACATGCTATTACAACCCTTACAAATCACTTTCCAAGATTTTTTGTTCAAACCCTAACCTTTATGCATCAAAATTGCTCAAAAACAAGTGTTTCCAGCCTAGGGCATCATCTTATTTGCACAAAACCTAGTCCCCTACTCCTACCAATGTAAAAAACACAATGAACACCCTACCTATACTCATTCTACCAATTTCCAAGCATTTACATCAATGGAATGGGTCTCAAAACATTATTTTCACTCTCAAACCCTCAAAACCAAGGTTTCTAAAGTAGTTTTAGAAAATATTCAATAAAATCTTCAAACCTTAATGAAATATTATAAGATAAAATCCAAAATGAAGATAAATTAACTCTCCATCAAAATAAATGCATAAAATATTACTTTTAGGCTGTGCCAGGCCATATAAGATCCTGTAGTAGTAATTTTCAATGCTAAAACACAGTAAAACAAAATTTAATTGGTGCTCAAACTTTAATATTTCACTAAAAACCATGACCATTGACCATTCATGACCTTTAAATATTTTTCCCCCAACATAAAATGATCCTAACTACCTTTCAAATCCCTCTGACCATTGAACTTCCTCAAAGCTTAAAAACACAAAAGTTGCTATGCAACTTTTACAACATTTATGCAAAAATGACAACTTCTAACAACCTATCACACAATGACCCCAAACCCCTTACAAATGATGGAAATGGTCTTAAAGACCTTATTTCAAAACAAAACATGACTCTAAACATAAATACACTATATACTAAACCCCATTTACATTATGAAGGCCCAGGTGCCCTACACCAAAGAGGAATGTAATATTCTAAGATAGATCATGCTCATGAAGGACACTACACCTAGTGTCATCTACAAAGTGACAAATGCATCGTATGAAGTAACAAGGTTGTACTAAGAACTAAGGAAAAGGAAAAAAATGAAAAATGAATAATGCCAATGTATGCCCCCACTTTAAAGGAATTGCTACACACCATACTATGAACAATTACTTTAAAGTAGCAAATGAACAATGCAAACAAGAAGAAAGACATGAGAGCCAACATGGAAAGCCCTATGCCAAGTCATATGTTTCCAAGTAAGGCTACGTCATGTGAAGGAAAAGAAAAAGAAAAGAAAAGGGTTGCCCCCAAAATGAAAACACCAAACACATAAGGGATCTATGGATTTGAGGTCAGTATGTTCATTGCTGAAATGTTGTTTTAGAGAGCTCAGAACTATCATCATCCCCCAAATACATAGAACTAGAAGAATGACACAAAGATAATGAAAACAAAGAGAGAGAGAAAGAATCTTTTGGGTCAACGTAGAAGAGACATAGGGTACCTTGATGCTTTGTGTCATCCCCAAAAGGAAAACATAAGCCAAATGAAAAAGAAAAGGCTAAAGAAAAAGGAAAATATTTTGGGTCAATGTGAAGGAGACATAAGTGTCTCAATGCCTTGCATCATCCCCAAAAGGAAAACACAAGAAAAAGACAAAAGAAAAGGAAAAGAAAAAGAAAATCCTTTTGGGTCAACATGAAAGAGACATGTAATGTATCAATGCCTTGCATTATCCCCAAAAGGAAAACACAAGAAAAGGACAAAAGAAAGGTGAAAATGATGTACGACATAGAGAAGAATGTCACAAAGAGAGAGGACATAAAAAAAAACATCACAGGGGATCATATTATGCACATGAAAAGACACAAAAGAAAAATAAAAAGAAAATGGAAAAGACCAATAAGGAAAATGTGAGTCAACCATCAAGCTAGTCATCCACCTCCCAATCTCAGTTGGTATAAGAGGAAGGTGAATAACGCAACTAAGGGACAATGACAAATGCATTACTAGGACAAGGCTAGCAACTTCTTGCCACCATTGGGTGCAAGGAAAGAATGAGTTGAGGTAGGTGATTGGAAAGGTCATGTAATAGTGAGAAGAGAATGTTCTACAACTATTACGTGATAAGGGGTTGAAGGGTGTTTTATGGAATTATTGGATAGCAATTATCACCATTGAAATGATACTTGAGGAGTATTTCTTTCAATTGACAACACTCATCACTTCTATGTCAAAGAATGTGATGATATGCACAATGTGGAACATTAGCATCTTTAGGATATATCACCAACCTATTCATAGGTGGTAATAGTATGAGTCCTTTTAAAATTATTTACAATTTCCTTTCACATTCAAGTGGTGGAGAAAGAGGAAAATTTAGTTTTTGTAACTTGTAAGGTCTTTTACATTTGCTAGATTCACCCATTTCTCAAATTGAAGGAGGAGGATCCAAACTAATCCTCTCATCCTTGTCATTGTTATCAGGTAAGGGTTGCTCTCAAGGAAGGAGAACATTTAGATCGTGACGGGAATCCAAGATCACCATGCCATCATCACAAAGCCTTAGATATTCTCTAGGAGGCTTGCTGTTATGAGGGGGATCTTGATAACCTAATCCCATTGTGTCTTCATCTTTTGGATTTTGTTCTAAGAGTTGATGAATTTCATGTTCAGTTGTTGTGTCACATCCTTGTTTGCTCAAAATGGTAAAACCTTTTCCATAAGTTTCTTCAAGGTTGATTGGAGTATTTGTTACTTTTTTTTCATAAAATGGTTTAGTGGTTGTCTATTTAGAAGAGCTAGGTTCACCTTGTGTAGGGAACTTAGGTTCTTTGTTTGATTTAGGATGTAAGTAACCAAATATATCAGGAGGTGGTACTATAGGAAGGTCATGTTGTTTCATGGACGGATAAAAGGATGTATTAGCTTTAAGGTTGTAAAGGCATTCATTTAGGAACTTATTCATGTTGCCATCATCTTCTCCAATGATGTCAACATCATGAGGAGGTCATTTATGAGGAGTTGAGGGAGCATGAGGAAGTTCAATGTCATTAGGATCAATTCCAAAGGCACAACTTGACATGTCAACTATAGATTTTAATGACATCCAAAGCTTATTAAAACACATATCCATGATGCAAATGAATGAAAGAAAACTAAGTGGAAGAAATTGAATAAAACAACAAATATGGAAATAGTAACAGAAATGCAGAAAATGGTCTGGAAATGACAGAAATTATAGTGCAAAATGTGCAACTAGTCTAAGTCACCCAGTGTGGTGAATGAGTCTAGGTAGTGATTTTTTAGAAAATTTTAAGAAATTTTTATTTAGATTTTATGCTTTTTAGGTTTTTTAGAAACATATATAATATGAACATGTAGAATTTTGTGAATTTTTAATGAAATACCATGCAAAAATTCAAGCTATATGAGCTTTTTCACTAATGAAAATTTTAAAACCCTAGGATACAAATTAAACAATCCAAAATGCAATGCAATGTTAATGCAATCTATTCCTAAGATGTAAATGCACTTAAAATTAGAAATAGAATGTTCAAAATGCAGGTTCACCAAAATGAACCATAATTTTTTGGGGATAGGCACTCTCTTACACTTCTAGGGTTTTGCACCTAAAAGGAGAAAGGTATCCCAAAAATCTAGGTGGTTCACTCAAGACTAATGAAAATATAGTTGAAATGTGTCTAAATAGAATGTATTAGATGTGACGAATGAATAAAAGAGATTGATTGTGGATGCAAAACTAAGGAAATGCACTTTTTTTGAAAACATAATGTGATATGCAAAATCAACTAAAAATGCAAGTAAACAATAACCAAAATGAGTGAGACTAGAGAGGTGCACCCAAAAATTGGAAAGTGATGCAGAGAGGCTTTGGAATCCTATAGAAATCAATGTTGTAGCAAATTGGGACACTTAGGCCAAGTTGGGCAACTTAGTCTTGTTTCAGGGAAATTTTGTTGAAATAGCTTTCAGCCAAATGGGTATCCAGAATTGCAAAAAAATAATTTCAAGCCTAGTAGCGGGGCTAATTCACCACTGATGGCTACTTAGTCCACCTTTATATTTTAGGAAACTTGAAGATGCAATCTATACCTTCCGGTTGACACTTTAGTTCCTGACAAATTTTTGAATTTGAGTCTATAGAATCTGGTCTGTAGGTGATCTCCAAGCTTCTTTTAGAGTTTTGTTTACTTTGAATGAATTTGATGAATTTTTTACATCTTTTCACACCTTTCTCTTTGACAAATCTGCATACAAGACCTGTAAAACACACATGCAAAGAGGGGAAAAAGTGTTAAGGGTTAGTGAATAGGGGTTTGCCATGGCCAAACCTTAGTTTGGTAATTAAACCATTGAAAATGAAATGAAATGAAATGAAAAGAGAATGAAGAATCACCAACATGCAATGCTACAACTCACCAAACCCTTGAAGTAGAAATATGAAGATATGCAAGTAGAAGATCCAATGGATGTAGACTTTGAAATATCTAGAATGCAAAAGTTAATGCTTAATGATTGCTTGAATGATTAAGGAGATTAGGAGATTAGATAAAGATGAAAAATGAGGGGAAAACCCTATCTTTATACATTATTATACAAAATTTCCCTAAAAACCCACATCACAGGCCAACCTGAAGGTTTAGAAAATAATATCCTACTAGAATTTTAAAATAATTTTGATTTTTGAGCCAAGTGGGACTAAGTCTCCCCCCTAGTGGTGACTTGGTCCTACTAAGGAAATTTAAGATGTTGTTGGGAATTAAAGTGCATTAAATGATGTTTAGTAGGATTATTCTCAAAAACACACTTAAGTAAGGCATGTAAGTGTATTAAGGGGTCATTTAAACATAAGAAAGGGTTGAATTATTGGTGACAAGCCTAGAAAAGCATGTAAGTGGGTTACGACACTTCACAATAATTTTACAAGACATCATAAAGTTCTTATTGATTCAAAAGGGTCCAAGACCTAATGTGAATGTGTTGAACACATTACAACATTAAATCTAGGGAAAAACTAGGCTAACATCCATAAGAAAGACCCAAATGAGTGTGAAAATGTCTAGGGATACACTTTTTTATGCTACATTGTGAAAAGGAGAGTTTCTAGAAATGAAAGCGTCCATAGCTTTAGCGAAGGACAAAAGAGTTCAAGGAATTTAAACCATCAAGGATTAAGTGATAAAGTGCATAGTTTGGAGATTTCATACCTTGACAGATTTTGTGAAAGGATAAGGCTTCGGAGAATCCAATCTTCCTTGGAATTCGTGAAAGAGAAAAATTCATGATAAAGAAAAAGAGATGGTGTTGCATCAAGGTGACAATGGGTTTTTGAAGAGATAGTATTTGAAGTCCCTTCAATTGAATGATAATCTGCATCAACATGGAATTCATGAGATGATAAGAGTTTTTAGGGAATCCAAACCTAAACGGATTTAGTGAAAAGTTTATAGATTTGGTCATGTTCAGGGAATTCACTATCACATGAAATTCATGAGGATTAAGAATCCACGATATCCTTAAATCAGGGCAAAGAAACTCTATCTATAATAGCATGGAATTCATGACAAAGGTGTATAAGCAAGTATAAGAGGCTAACATGTGGAAAATTTAAATTGATAAAGCAAGAGGTTGATGGCATGATTGCTTAAGTCTAATGGCACAATATCTTATGTCAATGAATAGGTGAATGGAACCGATTCACAAGTCAACAATCAGAGGATGAGATCAATTCATAACAAAGAATGAATGATTAGATATTTGTGCACTAATATCCAAGTAATCGCTTAGCAAATATTTCATTGCTTATTGGTTGAAATGGTGGTACTAAGAAAAGGAAAATAAAAAATATTGTATATGGAGTCATTGCATAGAAAAATGATAAGCCGACATGAAAAATCTAGTTTCCAATTTGGAAAATATGAATTGTTTGATGAATCTGGACATGGGTTGAATGGTTAAGATTTTCCTGATGATGCAAGACTTCAGATAAATGGTAGCTTTCCAAAAAAGCTAAATGAAAATGAAGGAAACCCTAACAGTAGCTTCTAGATGAGTTTGATGGTGTTGCAATGCTTGATGAAGTAAGAGGAAAACCCTAATAGAAAGGTATGGATGATTTGAATGGTGGTGAGAATCTTGAGGTAGATGTGGTAGGTCGGTGGAGTTAAGAAAAAGAAAGAAGACATTCAAAAAATAGATTAAGTGTTGCTTCTATAGCAGTAGAGTATAAGAGAAGAGAAAGATCTGAAAGAGTAGATAGTGAATACACATATGTGTGTAATGTAGACACAACACAGATTATCATCTAGGTTTGCATTCAGGTGATTGCAAGTGTATGATACACTACAAAAAGGAAAAGAGTGCAGTAATGTCTGCAAGATTTAATGTGTTGAGTATGTATGCATAGAGAGTGAGAGAGCAATTTAGTGTAATAACTTGTTGAGTATGCAGCTCAGAGTCTCTTGAAAAGAGAGAGCAGACATAGAATGCATTATTTTTGTGTGTGTAGAACCCAAGAAAAAGTATCTTATATGGGTTAACATTAATAGTGTAGAGTGTTGTGCAAAAATTAGACCAATAAATGTTCTAAGTGTAGAAGAGAGTGCAGAGAAGAGGAGATGTGTTATTGAGATTGCGACATCAACAACAAAGTGTGAGTTTTGAAAAAGTGCAACAATGTACTGAATCTATTGATGCATTATCAAGTTCCATAGAACCAATTTTATGCATTTATGAGCTTTTAATATTATAGAGGTTGTTGCCTCAATTGTACTAACTCGGTGCTTAGAATAGGGGATTGTTGCCTCCTTGGATTTGGAGCTCCTAAATCATGGTTTTGGTGCTTCCTTGGGTTGGTTCCCTAAAATTATGTGACATATATCATGTGTTATGGTCATTTCAGTATGTGCAAGATCATGATGGGCCAAAAAATTGCAATATGATGGGTATTGTGGCTGACAACTTTTTTTTTACCCAAAATTGATTAAATGAAAAGGGTTTTTAAAAGAGATTCTCAGCTTTCCACCAATATAAATTATGCTTTACTTTGAATTTAATAAGTAATTATTATTCATTTTCTATTGAAATTACGACTAAAGTCATGATTGATACACGATTGAAAAACATCTATAGATTTCAAACATATCACATTTTTGAATCCAAAACATATCACATTTTATGCTTTGCATAATATAGGATTAAAAAAGAAAATTAAATTTCATGAAGTTTTGACCAAGTTAAGGTGGTCAAACATACAGTTTTTATATTTTTAAAATTTGTAATAAAAATTCATAATTAATTATTTACTTGGAATTTTTTAAAAAAAAAATATGCATCACATCGGGACATGAGTCCTCTACTTATATCTAAAATATTATTAAAAAATATTATAATTTTATTGTGGTTAGGGTGGTCAAATAGACACCTACTTATTATTTTTTCCCTGAAATTTAAGTACTACTACATTGAAATTTCAAATTTTCACCAAATAGATTTCTTTGTTTTTAAACAAACCTAGTAGTTTAGAAACTACATTCAATTTTCTATAGATTCTACTCTTACATATTTTTGAAATAATATAGATAACTTATTCAAATTTTTACATCAAGTTGCCTAACTCTGATTTTATTTTATTTTGCCACTTAAGGGCCTATTTTTTCCATGATGATTCTGCACATACCCATTTGTGTATGTGCATGCTTAATTTTCTACTAGTTTGGTAAATTTGCATAAAGAGCTAAAGGAATCAATCTATTGAAAGTGTTTATAGAAATTTTATGTATCTGGTTATATTTTTGTATAATATGTTTAAGTTTGCACAAAAGTTTTGAGAGCTAAGTTATAGATCTAGTGATTCACCCCCCCTCTCACTAGATTGTTGTGTTCCATCACATTTCATTCTAGCCAACAAGGAGAAATATTTTGAAGCTTTCCAAGGATATAAATGAGAGATCAATTTTTTTTGCAAAGTGTGTTTGATGTGTTTGATTAATTAAGGATGAAATTATGCCAAAAGTAGTGAGTTTAAGGTAGTACAATGTATATGAGCATGCAAAGAAGTATATGAAGTGTGCTAAAGGAATTGAGCCAAAGGTAGAGTATATGTTTTGAGAAGAGGAAGGTTTCTAGAGGCAGTGAGCCAAAAGCAATACAGGTTGTTAATTAGAAGTGTGTTGGAAGTAGTGAGCAAAGGCATCAAAAGTTGTTGATAAGAGGTATTGAGGTGGAAATTAATCAAATCAGTTCTTGTCAAAGTTTTTTCTGAGGTTGTAGTATCATTTTATAAGTTTTTTTTGTAGGGATCTATTGAATTCTTTTGGTTGAAGGCCTAAAACTTGTTGTAAATCCTATTTTTTATTCATGAGGCTAGATTTGGACAATAAATCCAAAAAAAAATTATCACCGTAATTTTTCCCTTCTAGGGTTTTCCACGTAAATCTACTATAATGGTTGTGCACTTGTGTGTTTTATTTGCATTTTATTGTTTACAAGTTTATGGCATTGAGAATTTGTGGTTGATAAAATTGAATTGGATAATTTTGTGGACATACTGATTCAACCCCCTCAATATATGATTGTGTTCTAAAAGGTATAAATTCTAGGTGTCTTAGGTCTAGTACATCTATAAAATCTAGGTATATTTACTTAATCTATGTGTCTTAGGTGTATTGCATTAGCTATAATAGGTGAATTGGGTCTTATGTGAGGCCACATGAGCTTCTACCTTCACATGGTTGGCCTTGTCAGTAGAAAATAAATATAGTTCTTGAAGCTAAGGGAAGCTCAAGTTTTTTTGTAGAGAGGTTATGAAAAACCAATTAATACATCATCATTCACTTATTTTTTGTTGTGCACTCAATGAATATTAATACATTTTTAGATCCCATTTATCATCTTCACTTGTTTACTCCTAGTGTGCATGTCACCTCAACTTGTCCTATTTCATGTGTTTACCCCTTGTTGATTTATTATGTATTTTCTTAACATCTAGTCCTTGGTGTCTTTACCATTTGTATTACCCAATTTACCTATATGGTCCTATGAAACTAATAATTTTTAGGCCTTGGGATTAATTATCACCCTCAAGGGTGAATAGTTGGTATTGAATTTTCTCTATTGGTGAAGTATATATTTTGTATCCAATCATCATTGAAGTGTATTTAACTACCTAGTTTATAATGTCCTTTATTGTCAATCCCCTTCTATCATACTTCACACCTGTTCACTCCATCACAATTTCAATTTTCACTGACTTGAGCACCGAAGCTAGTCCAGTTGAGCCCAATCCAATGACAACCCTAATTTCTGCTTTTTTCATGAAATGTGATATGTCCAACCAGAGGAACTTGTCATGAATCTAGCTCAAGATGTATCTCGCCCACTCATCTACATAGAAAAAGATGGGAAAATTGTTCCAAGCATCGAGTTTCTTCTCTTCCAAAACCTCAAACTATGATTTCAACTTGAAATCATCTCTGGTGAGTTCTTTGTACCATACATCTCTTAGCTTTGTATGTTTATATTCTTCCATCTTAACATGAATGTATGCCCTGACATCTTTTTTGTGCAAAACACCATACGAGATGTAGGAAATGCACCATCTGGTTCATCCACCAGAGATTTTTTAGGATTCCTTTTGAATATATGGCACAAATGATCTCTAATCTCTAAAAATTTTGGTATATACATTTTTTAAAACAATTGAAATCACTTGCTAATACTATGGAAAATGGAAATTGTAAATACCATTTAAATAGCTTCCAACTAGGGTTTTTATTGTACCAAATCTTAATCACTTTGATCACTCCACTGTGCTCTTTCACTACTCTTCCCTTCTCAAATTCTTATTTTCAAATGATTTTGATCAAGTGAAATCACTTATAACCCTCTTTGAAATTGACCTAATTTTGCATTGAATACACAAATGGAAAAGTTGGTAAAAACCATAACTGTGTGAACAGTCAACTTCAAATGCTCCACAAATTTTTGCAACTCAATATTTTTCACCGATTCTTTCTCCAATAGGCCAAGAATATTGACTAATACCTCATATCAATGTGTTGAAGCATCAACATTGTTTCTATGGCTAGGTACGAATAATATTCTATCAATGCTACCCCTGAGCCAAAGCTTTCTTCTTAGTTTCTAGAGGAAACATCTACACTAGGATCTAGGAAAGACTCAGGCTTAGTCTCACTATCTTCCTTCTTTTTCCAAATATTTTCCATCTCTTTATTTATCTCTATTGGATCAACCTTTTTCACTAGATCATTCTTCTTTACCAGATTTTTCTTCACATTCTTTCTTCTACAAAACTTAGAGATATGTCCAGGTCTACTATAATTGTAACATATGGAATTCTTTTTGAATAGTCTTGTTTCCATTCATTCTATATCTACATTGATTATCTTTATGCCCAAATCCATTACATGCATAATAGTAGCCATTAAAATATTGAACCCTCATACCATTGTTATATACATTCATCATTTGACTTTTGCATTCACTAACATTATGACTGAATCACTTGCATGTAAAGCACTGACCGAGAAAATATTAAACATTTTGATTCACTTTTGTTTTGTATTGCATAGTATTATGTCCAAATTTATTGCAAGAATAACATAAATAATTAAAATATGGACACCTCTGTATATTTGGTTTTTTGATAGGTGGTCTTTTGAAGTCTCTCCTTTCATTTTGAACATATTTTACACTGCTCTTCTTGTCTTTAGTATTCCTTTTAGAATGATTTGGAGTTTGATTTGTCTTTGAGCTTTCACCTATCTCAAACCCTAATCCTTCTTTGTCTTTAGATCCTTTCTAGTTTGCAATAATTTCATCAAGATTTGTAGAAATCATATTATTTTTGTCTTCATGACTCTTTTCTTTTTCCATATCTCATAATTTCTTCTTCAAGCTTGGAACATTCCTCAAATTTTATTTTTACTTTGGCATTCATAAATTCTTCAATTATTTTTCCTTCTTCAACTTGCACTTTCAAATTGGTAATTGTCTCATTTTCTTGCTTCACCTGCTCATTAACCTCCCTATTTATTTCCCTAAAATTCTTTATTTTCTCTCTTAAGTTTCTAATATATTCATCCACTTCTTTGAAATTTTCCTTTAGATCTTTGTTTCTCACTTTTAGTCCTTTCCTGGATCTTCAAGGGTTATTCTGAGTTCTCCATTCATGTCAACCACACACTTTTCTTTTGTAAATCAAACATCAATAATATCCTTCACAGGAGTAGGATATCTTCTAATAGCCATGTGTTCAACCTCTACTATCTTCCCCAAGTGGTTAAGCTCCTTCAAAGGAACCAAGATATGATGTGCCAATTATTGAACACCTAGAATACTAAGAGGGGGGTGAACTAATAATATCTAAAACCACTTAAAAATTTAAACATTCATTCCAAATAGCATATTCAATTTATAGTAAGAAAGGAATGCTTGAAATCAACCATCAACATAACATAACACATGAACACCATACTTTTTATATGGAAAACCTAAAATGGGAAAAACCACGATGAGGATTAGCTCACAATATATTATAACTAGTTATAAGATATTATAGAATTTCTCACTACAGGTAGACTCAACCTCCTATTAGACTTAGTAACCACAAAAGGAAGAAAAGATAGAAGAGAGTGGTGGTACACAACTGAGTTTTGAACTATTATAGTTTCATCTATTGGGTATGTGCAGGATCATGATGGGCCAAAAAGTGGCAATATGATGGGTATGTGGCTGACGACTATTATTTTACCCAAAATTGATGAAATGAAAATGGTTTTTCAAGGAGATTCTCAACTTTCCACCAATATAAATTATGCTTTACTTTGAATTTAATAAGTAATTATTATTCATTTTCTATTCAAATTATGACTAAAGTCCTCATTGATAAGTTGATTGAAAAACATCTATAGCTTTCAAATGGTATCATATTTTTTGAATCCAAAACATGTGTCACATTCTATGCTTTGCATACTATAGGATTAAAAAAAAAAATTAATTTCATGAAGTTTTGACCAAGTTAAGGTGGTCAGACATACGAGTTTTTATATTTTTAAAAAAATTGTCATAAAAAATTCATAATTAATTATTTACTTGGAAAAAAATTACAAAAAAATATTCACCACATCGGGGCATGAGTCCTCTACTTATATCTAAAATCTTATAAAAAAATATTATCATTTTATTGTGGTTATGTTGGTCAGATAGACACCTACTTCTTATTTTTTCCTTGAAATTTAAGTACCACTGCATTGAAATTTCAAAATTTCACCAAATAGATTTTTTTTTTTAAAACATACCTAGTAGTTTAGAAATTACATTCAATTTTCTACAAATTCTATTTTTACACATTTTTGAAATAATATAGATAACTTATTCAAATTTTTATGTCAAGTTGCCTAACTCTAATTTTTCTGAATTTTTTGCCACTTAAGGACATGTTTTTTCCATGATGATCCTGCACATACCCTATCATATGCATGAATTATAGTTCCATTGAATCTCAATACATGGATTTATACACTTTATACTGATCTGTATAACACATTGCTCTACTCTAAATTTTCCTTACACACACACTTCACATCAACCATACATCACATTAAATCTCTACATCCAAAACAACAAAAGAGGTCTTACATACATCTGATTTATCCACAAACACCTACAACTTCAATTTGGTCAGGCTAATTGGATGTATCTTACAAATTATATCTTGTAAGCTCAACATACACATATATTCTTTTCTCCATGATTCAAAACTTATAAAAAAATTCAAATACGTCAGAATGGACCTATAATAGCTCCCACATAATGCATCAATACTTCTAAAAACTCTATAACACCCAAAACTAATTAGGTCAGCATCAATAATGACCTAACATCAACATTCATAAACTATTCAACCTCAAAGCAACATGCAAACCTCAAAAATTCATTCCACTTGGAGTATAGGTGCTATTGGCACCTTTCAACATCTCCATAAATCTACAAAGCTAGATACCAATGCATGAAGAAATGTGGATTCACTAAAACATACATACAGTACTAGTAACAATATAACTTCTAGAATAAAACTTCTTTCATTCATAACTTCAACACCAAAAGACAAAATAATGTGAAAATATGGATTTAGACTCTTCTAACATCCAACAAAATTATACCAAAATTGCAAAGTGAGATTCTACATAGCAGACCAACGTGGACCAAACAACCAGATGTATTGTACATAGAAATGCTTGTTTGGAAACTTAGTTGATTTCTTTCTCATTTGTCTTCACTAGATCAAACCTTCTTGCAAATTTCCACTAGATAACCATCTTCAAACATGCTCAAGCTATATAATTTTTTATGCACAATGATCTTCATAGCAGATCACAATGTTAACATCAATGACAACACTATACTACATATTGTGCAACTTGTGATTATAATTTAAGTTCATACTCCATGCACATGTTTCCAACAAACATATTAATGACAAAATCCTCATTTTTCTAATAATATCCCCATTTTTCATTAATGGCAACATGCCAAAATTCTTTCAATACTATTCTCCCCCTTTGACATCAAGGGAGAATGGTGCATACTCATGTTTTCTCATTTAACAAAACTCTCCCTAACTAATATGTACATATATATATATATATATATATATATATATATATATATATATATATATATATATATATATATATATATATATATATATATATATATATATATATATACAAGAAAGTAACAAAATTGAAAAATTTTCTGACTCCCCCTAAGGGTGCTATTGGACAAACTTTTTTACTAAATTTTTTCCTATGAAATCCTCATATATACACACTAAAATCTAAACCAATAAACTAAAGTGCATAAAAAAGGACGTTCAATTACCCAAAAGAAGTGTTTGGCACCTGAATCTTCTCAAGGTGTGTTTGTCATCCTTTCTTCCCTTCTTCCCAAATCTTCTTGGGTTGTCCAAGCATTCCATTAAGAGTCTCAAATTCCTTTAAAATTTCTTCACCATCATCCAGAGTTTTGGGTACCGGATTTAATTTTAAAGCTTTAGCTACACATCAAGGCACTGGATTTAGGTAAGAACTTGGCATTCACCAGATCCTTGAGATGACCAAATTTCATTATAATATACTCCTTTTGAACTTGTAGTTGGAAGAACTTATTAGGTAGATTTTCTATAGTAGACCATGTGCTTCCATCCAAATCTTGTGCTAAATCTTAGCCACCAGAAGCTTTTTCTATTTGGGACTCAATTGAGTCTATCTCATCTTTATACTCTTTGTAGAGCTTGACCATTTCATGCAGAAATGGAATAACCTTTTGGCTTCTGCCAAAAAATCTTGTACACTCTTAAGATTATACCAAAGTATGTTGTGTGTGGTGGCACACTTCTTCGTTATATCCACCAATCTCTTCTTATTCACCTTTTTCTCCATTTATTTCTCCAATTTATCCTTTAATCCACTATAATAATCTTTGAAGGAATCAAGTAAAAACGTAATATTTTCCAAACTGAATAAGGAGTTGTCAATACTTATTCTAGGTATGCTCTCCTATAGAAACTTTACTACTTAATCAATCATATCCACATTCTTCTAATGTGACTCTTAAATTTCTTTCTAAGTAGAAGAATTAAGAACATCACCAAATTGAATCTTATGTGTGGAAATATTTTGTCCATGTCTACTTGCCCCTATTCCATTGGAAGTTGGTGTAATTGGGTAGACACTAGAGAAGCATCATCAATGATATTTTCAACTACCGTGTCCTTCGCACCAGTAATTCCTTCCTCGGTGATCTTTTGTTCCACTTTTGGAGGATTGTCATCAACATCCTTTTGCACATTTTCTTCTTTAGTCACATGTTTATGTTGAGCATCCTCTTGTTGTGCTTCTTTTGTAGTTTTTACTTCTGAAGTCGGTATCTCATCATGCATCTCTTCTTCACTTTCTGGAGTAAGTCCTTTCCTTTTTTCCAAATTAGTAATCTTTTCTATAGACTCATTTCAAAGCCTCTCAAAATCATTTTGATCTCTTCTCATAAGGTTGGTTACCCTTTGCTTAGTTCAAAATTCCCTATTATACGCTTGAGCCAATGTGGCTTCATTTTCATGTGATAAGGATGAACTAATCTTTCCTAAAGTAAATTCTCTCATCTTTTCATCTTCATCAATTTCCTCTTTCCTTCTTGCATATAGTACATTCCTTATTTCTTCAGGCAGTTGTTTCTCAATATTGTTCTTATTAACTTAAAAAGTATTAATATACTTTACAATGGCTTCCTCAATGATACCATTATCTACCTCATCAACAATAGTATACAAAATAGTAGTTTCTCCTAACATCTCATGCTTCACAATCCCATTAAACAAAGCATCAAGTTTCATAGGGCTATGTGCCCTTACTAGAGTATTTTTCTTCTTCTTCTTCTTTTCTTCTAGTGACTACTTCTCCTTGCCAACTTCAGAATTCTCCTTCCTCATTTTTATCTTGTAGCCTTATTTTTCTTTTTCAACCTTAGCCTCACTTTTGGTATCTACAATGTCAATGTTTTGTTTCTTTATACTTTCTTCACCTTATGAAGCTTTAGTTTTCCTTTTTTAGACCAATCATGGTCCTTCTTCATGTTCCTCATCTTCCACATTCACCCCCATGAATTTTTCCCTTGTAGCTTTTGTTTTTACACTTCTATTTGTAGGGCCAGTTTGGTGTGGTGTCGGAGCAACCTTTTCTTTCTTAGGATTCTTCAGCTACTTAGCCATAGATACTTTCTCCTTTATTGGAGCACTTGTGGATTATTTTCTCTCCAACCATAGGCTTATTCTTGGAGAAATTTTGGGAAACTAGAGGTGTGGTAGTTGTTCTACCTGAAGTTCTAAAACTTCATGACATCACCTTTTCCTTCTCAATTTGTTCTTTTGTGAGGCTAATTCCCTCCTCAATTGTTAGAGTCATCTTCTCAATTTTCTTGATAATTTCATGTCTTTGTTCCATGTGTACTTGCATGGAATTCTCCTCATATGTTCCATATCTCTTCTCAAAGGTGTCATTTGGTTTTCTCAGCATGAAGTCCATTGAGCTGGTAATTTCATCCTTTGTAATCTCATATCTCTTCTAAGGGGTCCAAATGGTCCTAGGCTCAACAACCTATATGATGTAAACTTTGGTAACAAGAAAAGTAATGTCATTTTATACTTTTCTACCATGCTTTTTGGTATTCTTAGCCTACATATTTTCTTGAAAATTCTTGAAGAACCCCCAAAGTGAATTCTTCTATGCATTTGATTCTCTCAACCTCATCAAATGATATTTGATCTGATGGGCTATAGGTCTATCATTTTGTGACCATATGTTCCTTGTATTAGGGACCTCATTAAAAAATTAAAATAATAAACAAATAATGAAAGTGCAAACCTTGAAGGAATATTTAGAGTCCTTTGTCTTCTATAGATTTTTCAAAAGTTGTAGTCTCAATAGTTCACATAAATCATAGTCTTCACCCTTCTCAACCATCTCATATGTAGTATTCATGGTGGTTGCTAGTATTGAATTTTTTTAGTTAGTGAAGTATATTTTGTATCCAATCATCATTGAAGAATATTTAACTACCGGGTTTCTAATGTGCTTTATTGAAAATTCCCTTCTATCATACTTCACACCTGTTCACTGACATAAGCACTAAAGCTGGTCTGATTGAGAACAATTTAGTGAAAACCCTAATTGTCTCTTTATTCATCAAATGTGGTATGTCCAACTAGAGGAAATTTTCATGAATCTAGCTCATGGTGTATCTCACCCACTCATTTACATAGAAAAAGGATGGGAAAACTATTCCAGACATTGAGTTTCTTCCCCGCCAAAACCTCAAACTTTGATTTCAACTTGAAATCATCTCCTGTGAGTTCCTTGCACCATACATCACTTAGCTTTGTATGATTATATTCTTCCATATTAACATGAATGTATTCCCTAACATCCCCTACGATCAAAACACCATACAAAATGTGCAAAGCTGCACCATCTAAATCATCCACCAAATATTTGTCAAGATGCCTTTTGAATTTATGGCACGCATAATCTATAACCTCTACAACTTGTGGTGTATACATTTTTGTATAAAAATGAAAGCACTTTTTGAAACTATGGAAAATGAAATCTATAAATACATTTTAAATCACTTCTAGCTAGGGTTTTTCTTGCACCAAATCTCAATCACTTCAATCACTCCATTTCAATCTTTCACTACTCTTCTCTTCTCAAATGATTGTTTGAAAATTATTTTGATCAAGTGAAATCACTTATAACCATCTTGGAAATTGACCTAATTTCACATTGAATAATACAAATTAAAAATCTGGTAAAAATTCTCACTGTGTGCACAAGCAACTTCAAATGCTCTACAAATTTCTGCAACATGATATTTTCCACTAATTCTTTCTCCAATAGGTAAAGCATATTGACCCATACCTCATATCAATGTGCTAAATAATCAACAACATTTTTCTAGGAGGAAATAAAGAATCTTCTATTAATGCTCCCCTTAAGGAAAAGCTTTCTTCTTAGTTTCTGGAGGAAACATTTGCACTGGTGCTCGCATAGACTCATGCTTACTCTCACTGTCTTCCTTTTTTTTAAAAATATTTTCCATATCTTTCTTCATCTATACTAGATCAACCTTTTTGACCAGATTATTATTCTTTACCAGATTGTTCTTCTCTTTCTTACTTTTGTAAAACTTAGAGATATGTCCAAGTCTAGTACAATTATAACATATGACATTCTTTTGAATAGGTTTTCTTCCATTCATTCTATATCTACATTGGTTAGATTTATTCCCAAATCCATTGCATGTATAACAATAATCATTAAGAGATTGAACCCTCATACCATTGTTACAACCATTCATCATTTGACTTTTGCATTCACTAACCTGATGACCAAATCACTTGCATGTAATGTATTGAATGGGAAGTGATTGAACATTTTGATTCATTTTGCTTCTATATTTCGTAGCCTTATGTCCAAATTTATTGCAAGAATAACATAGACCATTAAGAGATGGGTACCTTTGTACATTTGGTTGTTTTATAGATGGTCTTTTGAAGTATCTCCTTTGATTCTAGACCTATTTTCCATTTCTTTTCTTGTCTTTAGTATTATTTTTAGCCTAATTTGGAGTTTGATTTGTCTTTGAGCTTTTACCTTTCTCAAACCCTAATCCTTATTTATCTTTAGATCCTATCTAGTTTGTAATCATTTCATCAAGCTTTGTAGAACTCATCTTGAATTTGTCTTCATGACTTTTCTCTCTCTAGATCTGATCTCAAGGTCATAATTTCTTCTTCAAGCTTTTAACATTCCTTATATTTTATTTTTACTTCGGTATTTAGATATTCTTCAAAAAAAAATTCATCTTAAACTTGCTCTTTGAAACTAGTAATTATCTTATTTTCTTGCTTCAACTATTCATTAACCTCATTATGTCTTTCCCTGAACTTCTTGATTTTTTCTCTTAACTTTTTGATATGTTCATTTTCCTCCTTGACATTTTCCTTTAGATATTTTTAAACACTTTCAATCCTTTCTAGATCTTCAAAGCTTATTCTAAGTTCTCGATTCATGTCAACCATGCACTCTTCTTCTATAAATCCAACAATAGAAATATCTTCTAGACGAGTATAATATCTTCTAGTAGCCATGTGTTCAACCTCCAAGATCTTCCCCAAGCAATTAAGCTACTTCCAAGGAACTATGGTCTGATACCAATTTTTGAACACCAGGAATAATGAGAGGGGGGTGAATCAATATTCTCGAAGACTAATTAAACATTTAAAAATTCATTCCACAAAGCATATTCAATTTTTAATAAGAAAGGAACACATGAAATCAACCATCAACATCACATAACATGAACACAAGATTTTTTATGTGGAAAACCCAAAACGGGAAAAACCATGACGAGGATTAGCTCAAAATATATTATAATTGGTTATAAGATATTATAGAATTTCTCATTGCAGGTGGAATCACTCTCCTAGTGGACTCACTAACCATAGAAAGAATAAAAGATAGAAGAGAGTGGTGGCACACAACTGAGTTTTGAACTATTATAGTTGCATCTATCATATGCATGAATTACAGTTCCATTGAAGCTCAATACATAGACTTTATACACTTCATACTAATTTGTACTAACGCTCTTCTCTACTTTGCATTTTCTTGTCACTCACACAATTCACATCAACTATACATCACATTACCTCTCTATATCCAAAACATCAAAAAATATCTTACATATATATCCGCTTTATTTACAAACACCTACAACATCAATTAGGTTGGCCTATTTGGATGTATCATATAAATTATATATTTTTGGGTCAACATACACACATGCATGCTTTCCAACATGATTCAAAATTTAGAACAAGTATAAATAGGTTATAATGGACCTATAATAGCTCCCACATAATGCATCAATACTTATCAAAACATTGCAATACCAAAAAATGATTAGGTTAGCATTGGTAATGAACTAGCATCAACTTTCATCAACTATTCAACCTCAAAGCAACATGTGGACCTAAAAAATTCATGCCACTTGGAGTATAGGTGCTCTTGACACTTTTCAACATCACCACAAATTCAAATATCCAGATACCAATCCATAGAGAAATATGGGTTCACCAAAACATACATATAGTACTAGTAACAGTGTAACTTCCAAACCATAACTTTTGTCATTTATAACTTTAACACTACAAGCTAAAATAATGTGAAAGCTTTGATTTAAAATATTCTAACATCCAAAAAAATAATAACAAAACTACAGATCAAGATTCTACATAGTGGACCAACATGGACCAAACTAACGGATGTCCTGTACACAAAAATACTTGTTTGGACACTTAGTCGCTTTCTCTTTCATCTGTCTAAACCAAATCAAATATTCTAGAAAATTTCCACTAGATAACCATATTGAAACATGATCAATATATATAAAGTTTTCTACACAATAATCTTCATTCTAGATCAAAATTTTGACATCAATGAAAACACTATATTGCATACTGTACAACTTACACTCATACCTTAAGTTCATACTTCATTCTCTTGTTGCCAACAAACATATCAATGAAAAAATCCTCATTCTTCCAACAATAGTAATGGTGAGAAGAGTGGAAAAGAGCTTGAATCCAATTTTCAATCAAAAAAGTAAGGATAAATAGAGAAGGGGTGGTGTATGGATAGTGTCTTTATTATTGACAAGTTCCCCCCATCTTAATAAAGATTTGATGTCCTCTGAGGAACTTCTATAGGGAGATGTTTTTCCTACATTGGTTGAAGGTGATCGCAAAGTATTCACCTCAGTTACATATTTCCCCTAGTCTAAACATGTATCATCCACATATGTTCTCCATCTGAGTTAATGAAGTGATGAATCCTTATGATAGCCTATTCAAAATAAGGGATGGAGACTTGACAAAAAAATTCTCCTATAAGAGATGGTTAAATTTTATGATGAGAAAGGGATTTTCTATGACGAGAAAGCTTTGTAAAGAATCTTTCTTCATGTGATCCTATTCTAGTTTAATTTATGGTTTCTAAATATGAAAATATGGCTTGCGCGTGCATTTCTTGCCCACAACAGGTCCTATTTTCCTTTTCCTATCAATGGTTTTGTGTGAGTAAATCCCCGGTGTTCTCACTAGTAGGTTTCCCCCTACCTTGTACATAGTTATTTTTAGTTTGTTTCATGTCATTCCTTTTTGGATTATCATGTTTTTGGTTTGTTTAGATCCTTCTTTTCTCAAGTTAGACTCTATTCCCAATTGATAACAAGCTAGTATGCTATTGTGATTATAGGTTCATGTGTTCATCCTTCGTAATCTTTGTCCCCAATCAAAGCTAATTGTTACTCCATTTTTGATAGTAAACTTTCAAAAAATGTGTCCACCCCCCTCAAGAAAATTTAACCATTTTTAGTTGTCATGTTTAAGCCTTGGTTTACAAAGTTGTTTCGAGCTTTGACCAAGTTTTCGCAACCCCTCCCTCACCCGACTATCTAAAATCTTAGTTTGAGTTGTCTTTTCTTTGACCCTTGTCAAGTTTTCAAAAAGTTGTTAGATCCCAAGGTGGTTCTCATAACCTAGGCATACATTGGTGAAAAGGAGAAAGTTTAAGTGAAATAATGTTCCTTTCAAAACTTTTGCGAGGTTTTGAAACCTTTGTCAGTTCCCAACAGAGTCTTAGAAAGCTAACACTTTCCAATGACATATTTTATAAAGAGCTAAATGTTTCTCCCTGAGAGATCTTCTAAAGGCTTTACTAAAAGGGGCTCTAAAAGGTCCTTTGAAATATGGTATTTCACAGGATTGGTAGAATGGGTGATGGGTTCATTTCTTAAATTACAAGTGGACTCTGAAAGCATTTTGAAAAAATCACCTAGAATATGGTATTCATGCATTCGACTTGTTGTAAGTTATTCATTCAAAGAAGGAAATAACAATAATAGAAGTAAATGCATTGCAAAATTTGTGATACACATTTCAAATACGAAAAATTAAAATTCATTGCAAAAGAGATGAAAACACAAAATTGAAAGTAGAGAATATCAAAATTACCACATCATAGAGAACATAATTGAAATCCAAAAGGATTATATATTTATATATATCACATTACAAGAAAAAAATAGAGATTTTAGTACATGTGTTCGTAGAAATAGTGAGTAAACATGAGGATCATGATTCCCTCTACCACCTCCTCCAGGCGTTCTATCTACGTAGTGGAGAAGAGGTTCTTGTTGAATTTCACATAATGCATGAGGGTATCTAGCACATTTCACTCTAGCCCAAGATAGAGTAGGGAAACCGCCTCTCTGACTCACTCACTCTTCAAGGAAATGGAAATGCAAATTGCATCCTCAACACAGGGTAGATAAATTGGTCAAATCAAACACTTAGCAACCCTAACTCTCCACTCTAGCTTACTAGAGGTATGGATGATTTTATAGATAATGTGCTCTAGTATGGATGAGTTATGAACATGCACTTGGGATAGGAAATGTTTGTAAATTATCTTCTTGATACATCCCTCTTCCACATAACTACAGATGAGGAAGACCTCCCTGAGTTGGTCTGTTAGGAAGTCACTCTTATTTTTAGAAGCAACATCATTGGAAGTGCTTGACATGTTTAAAATTTTGATTATCATTTAGAAAGATGAAAGCACTTCAATTGATTTATAGAAAATAGGAGTAATCTAGTGGGGTTCTCTCGAGGGTAGTTAATGAAGCAAGGATAATCAAGTTTCTTTGAATTTAATGAACTTAGCTAGTGATGTGATGTTAATGTAGTGAAGTATGCTTTGGCACAGGGGATATCTTTTGTATTTAAAATTCCCACAAAAATATGCTCCTAGTTGGCATGTCATTAATTACCAGACTAAAATAATATATGCTTTTTGCATGAGTTAATGGACACAAGGCTCATCTACAAGATTAGTAGTTCATTCCCTTATCCAAATAAATCATAATATATGACACAATAATAACTATTCTAAAAAATAGTCATTGATCCTTATGTGTTTTCATCAAACAAAGATCATCTAACCTATCACAAAATGTTTATTTGATGAGGCGGTGGTTACAACTCTTCCAAGAATCAATTTTCATGAAGTTGTTGACCATTATTGTAGGAAATTTTAAATATGTTCTAATCAGACATCAAAAGGTTTTGAATTTTCATCCCCCTTGCACTATGATGCATAAGTGAGAATCAATCATAATGAAGGATCAAGTTTTGTAGTTTTGATTATGTTTTGAAGAAGTTTATTTTTTTAAGTAGTAAATTTGAATGAAGTCCTTAGAATTTATGAATAAGTCTATGAGATTTAATAAGTGTTAGGACATTCCTTCTCTTTATGGATGATGCAGAGGCAAAGGAAGAAACAAAAAATACTTAAAACAATTCTCATTCAACCCTTTACGAAAATCACTTCAATTTCTTTGAATTTCTTCATGGCTACAAAACCCAACTCTTCAAACTTGAATCTAACCCTTTATAAAACTCAAACCATACCATAATACATCTTAAAAATAATCATTTTGACATAAATAAACCAATTACACAATCTTATTCCTCTATTTTATCAGATTATCAAATTGCTTGCACCAAAAACCCAAATTTTGCTTGAAGGGAATCAAACCACTAAATCAGGTGTAACTTTCAAACCAGATTGAATCTCAAAAAAATAAATACATTTTTGAGCATCCATTTCGGCTATTAAAAACATATATCATTTTTTGGTATACTTGTTTTGGAACACATGCTTGCTGTCCATACTTCTTTGCTACGAATTAGGTCGAAATAAGCAAATATGCATGCAACCAGTCACCTATAACTTTCACAAATCAACAAATTAATCCAATCTCTCCAGTGAGACCTTAGAGGATATCATTATGGACATATTATCCAAATTTTAGCACAATCCAATGGTTAAATTGTGAGAAACATGAATTTTACTAAAAATTGTTACCCTAGATAAGAATTTAGACTGTTTTTACAAAAAATAGCATAACTTCTTTAAAAATGAACCAATCTGCATGAAACAAATTGGGAGTGGAAGATGATTGTTCCCTCTAACACTTAAAAACATTTATTCTATAATTTGAGGCTGTAAAAATCCGTACAAAAGCTAGAAACTATGAATTTTCTGAAGAAAATTACAGAAAACTGTGCTTTTCCATTATTCCATTTCAAATTTTCAATCACCCACAACCTTCTAAATGTACAAAGAGTCTTTTTAAAGGAATTATAACATGAATAATCAGTTTCCAACTGATTTTCAACTTCCCACTAATGTTTAGTCTCCCTAATAACTTTTTAACTCCCTAATTGTTGCTTTATGCAACTCTTACATTGTTGTGCAATTTTGACATTATTTGTTGACAATTTTGCATTTTTCACATTGATAGGACTTTAATACATTATAAATTACTTTAATGACCCTTATTACAAGGTGAAACATCAAATTCAACTAATTTTTCAAACTTTCCACTAGGAAATAAAATTGTGTCAAGGTGTTCCTATACCATACTCTCGGCCAAGAAAAAGATCCAAGTCCACGTGGATTGATATTGCCAACAACCTTCATGTCTGGTATGCCCTGCCTCAGATTGACCTTTGTCTTAATCACCTTCATCTTCACCTTTGGTTTAAACTTGTCCATGCAGATTAGTGATCTACCATGCTTCCCCTTTGAAATCATATGCCTTACTCCATACATCTCAAAACCATGCTTTTCCCTTTGTCCTTCAACCTGCAAACAATACTTTTCCCAAAGCATTAGTAACAAAATGAAATGATATAAGGTGAAAATCATGATACTTCCATCATGATGCAACTCCTTTCAAACCTCTATGAAAAATTCATCCATGATCATTCCCTTAACCAACTCAATGTCCTCAACCTCTAGAATCAGGTATATGCTCTTGATCTTCTCTTCATCTTCATGACTTGGATTATCTGCAACTTCTTCTTCAATGAAGTATTCCCTTGCATCTTCAAAGGATTCTTGTTCTTTCATTCTAATTTCCCTTCTCCTCTTTTTGATTATCTTGTGAATAGGCCATGAAAATTTCTTGTGTATTTTCAAGTGCCAACTCATGAAGTGTTTCATCTATTGTTCTATCTTCTTTATGGATTCTAGGAACTCTCTATCCATCATTTGCATATCTTGTTTAATCTCAAAAATATCTTTATCAAAATTGGATTGTCTCTTCTTCTTCTTTCTCTCTTCCTCTGCTTGCAAATTCTTTCTCAAGTTCTCCATCCTCTCAAGCAAGATTCCTCCTTGCTTCATAACTCACTTTCATGCAAACAACCAACAAACCACAACTACAAACCACAAACCACAACCAAATTATCAGCCCATATCTTTCCTAGGATTTGATACCAACTGATGCAGAGGAAAAGGAAGAAACAAAAAATACTTAAAACAATTATCATTCAACCCTTTACGAAAATCACTTCAATTTCTTTGTATTTCTTCATGGCTACAAAGCCCAACTCTTCAAACTTGACTCTAACCCTTTATAAAACTCAAACCAGACCATCATAAATCTTCAAAATCATCATTTTGACAGAAATAAACCAATTACACATTCTTATTCCTCTGTTTTATCAGATTTACAAATTGCTTGCACCAAAAACCCAAATTTTGCTTGAAGGGAATCAAACCACTAAATTGGGTGTAACTTTCAAACTAGATTGAATTTCGAAAAAATAAATACATTTTTGAGCACCCATTTTGTCCATTAATAACATATCTCATTTTTAGGTATACTTGTTTTGTAACACATGCTTGCTGTCTAGACTTCTTTGCTATGAATTAGGTCGAAACAAGCATATATGCATGCAAATAGTCACCTATAAATTTCACAAATCAACAAATTAATCCAATCACTCTAGTGAGAATTTATATGATATCATTATGGACTTATTATCCAAATTTTAGCACAATCCAATGTTTAAATTGTGAGAAACACGAATTTTACTGAAAATTGTTACCCTAGATCAAAATTTAGACTGTTTTTACAAAAAATAGCATAATTTCTTTAAAAATGAACCAATCTGCATGAAACAAATTAGGAGTGGAAGGTGATTGTTCCCTCTAACACTTAAAAACATTTATTCCATCATTTGAGGCCGTACAAATCTGTACAAAAGCTGGAAACTATGAATTTTCTGAAGAAAATTACAGAAAATTGTGCTTTCCATTATTCCATTTCAAATTTTCAATCACCCACAACCTTCTAAACATACAAAGAGTCTTTGTAAAGGAATTACAACATGAATAATCAGTTTCCAACTGATTTCCAACTTCCCACTAATGTTTATCTCCCTAATAACCTTTTTAACTCCCTAATTGTTGCTTTATGCAACTCTTACATTGTTGTGCAATTTTGACATTATTTGTTGACAATTTTGCATTTTTCACATTGATAGGACTTTAATACATTACAAATTACTTTAATGACCTTTATTACAAGGTGAAACATCAAATTCAACTAATTTTTCAAACTTTTCACTAGGAAATAAAATTGTGTCAAGGTGCTCCTGCACCAATGGATATGGTACTCGGTGTTTCATTCATTTATCTTAATTAAATGTCAAAATTGCATGGTGTCGAGTCAACTAGCTGTTAGTAGTCTAATCTTTGAGTAATGATATTGATTGGTTAATATTTTATTTTCAATTCAATCATTATTTTTAAAGTTGATTTTCATCGCATCTTCTCCATGGCTATGGGATGGTGTTAGTCTACCATTCCTACTTTGTTGTTAAACGAATACCCCCATTTCTTTAAAATTCAAAAATCAAAATTTATATCATATGAGGTCTAGTTGTACCTCTATCAAGATCTAGAGGAAAATCACCTATGAAATGTTGATCTCTCCAACTACTGGTGATTAGTTAGTCTTTCTTTTGGGTAGAATGGAGTCAATTTTAGTTAATCTTTGAAAGAAAAATCTATCAACCAACATCAACGATTTCATTTTTTGAATATATTTCAATCATGGAATTCCATCAAACCACATTTCTTTGAGGAATTTAGTCAAATAGTTCAACAACCTTGTCTATGCTTCCACATTTTGGAAGCATGTCTAGTAGAACATTTTCAACTACATTTGATTAAATTTGCTTTTCCTTTATGCTTGTATGGATAACTAAACCTTACTTCAACACCCACATTTTGGAATAGGCTAAGAATATGGTTGAAAATGTAAACTCCTTATGTTGGTTACCTTTTTATTGCATACACTAAAAAATCAGGACTACCTCATGAGGACACTTTATGACATCCACTAAAATTCTGCAGTATTGTGAGAATAGTGTTTCTGTTTGAGTTTGATTTTCCTCATGCATAGGAACTAATAACCACTTACTATAATGGAAGATATTTTATTGGAATGGAAATTGGTAAGGGAAATAAACAAATTAAGTGGGCCCCACCTAAGCCACCTAAGTGGTCAATTTTTAGAGTGTTTTGGTTAAGCCCAACTAGGTTGTGGTGGTGTAAAGGAATTTGATCCATTGGAATATGATGAGGCGAAGGAGGAGGTTTAGTTTGATTAATGGATAGAGTATTCTCTCACATATAATGAGAAGTTGGGGAAGGTGTAGTTCGATGGATAGTTGTGAAATACAAACTCACCCACATTACTGTTGAACAATCTGGATAACTGAGAGGGGGGTGAATCAGTTATCATAAAACAATTTTCTTGACTTTAATTAATCTAGAGAAATTTTATATCAATAAAAAAATAATCAAACAAATATGATCATTAAAGCACACAACAACACCATGCATAATGAACACTAGAATTTACATGGAAACCCAAGAAGGACGAAACCAAGGAGAATGCTAATTCTCAATTATAGAACACCGGTTAAGGTGATTTTTATAGGGGCTCACTATCAGTGGCTCACTTCCCAATTAATACAAAAACATCTGATTACTAAATAATCTCACTGAAAAAAATGAACTAATGAAGTTGCATCTACATATGCATGAACTCAGTTTTGGTTAAGAGAAAATTATCTGTTTGTAGCAGATCTAGTCAAGAATATTTTTCCCACTTTCCTTATACAACCTCTGCAAAATAGATTACTTCTTTCTGAAACTTTCCTTCAACTTCCTTATCTGCATAATCCTTCGCACCCTTTTATCTATTCGCACACAACATGTTTCATGTCTTGAACCAAAGAGATGTTCTATATATATATTCCCATAGAAAAAAATAAGTCAGCCTAAAAAAAACATGTTGGCTTGAAGAATAACCTTGAAATATTTAATAAAGCTTGGCATGCTAGCATTGGACCCAAAGGATAGGTTGCACATAAATATCTCATTACCACATTAACATGGGACCCATAAATAGGTCATGCATAAGATAGAAAACTTTGAATTGTATGAAATATATTCCAGAGCCAATGGGAATGCCACAACCAAGACCAAATCTTTATTCTCGTCAATTTTAGTACCAACTAGAGAAACATAATTAGACATACCAAAACTTGTAACATGCTACATGAATGTCTGAATAGCAAGGATACCTAGAATAAGCTTTGATCACAACAACCAATATCAAAAGATTAGTCTTCATTATTCTGCATTAACTATCTTCCATGAATGTCCCAAAAGTACTACCATATCTGGATCGAGGATAACATCCACACTATGCAACATCATAACACTCGATAGGATAGATCATTTTTGTATATAAGCACAACCTTCCAGAGCCTAGGTTTTGACATCAATGAAAACAATGCGAAGTCATCTCAACACCATCTCAACAATCTCCACCTTTGGAATTGATGGAGAAACAACAAAAACTCAAAAACACGAAAACTGCAAAAACAAAACTCCAAAATTCCAAGTGCTCCCCCTTTGAGAAGCAAATCAATTTGTCCTCTTTATTTTTGTTTCTCTCTTCATTTTTTCTCCCCCTTTTTTCTATCAAAGGAAAAGGGAAAAATAAGAACATTCAGGAGATCAAATAAAAATAACACTTTTCACATTGAAAAATCTCTTGTAACTCTCTCTCTGAGTTGGAAGAATCTTCTTCCAAGCTTGCACTATAAAAACCATTATAGCACACATACTTTCCAATAGAGTCAATAGAATAATTGAAGATGACCATTTTGGAGACAGGCACCGTCCTTCACAATCCTCTTAATCAGAAAGTATCCCAGAGAGATGATCCAACAAGACCTCAACAATTTCTTTGACCAACTAGAAAGTTCTAACCAAATCTTCCATTTGTCTCTAAATAGACAATAACTTAGCTTGCAATTCTCCAACTCTTATCCTCTGTTTTCCATCGGTATCTTTGAAGAATTAAAAACACCTTCCAATATCATTCATTTTATATTCAATGGCTTCAATTTTGCTTCTAAAATTATCAACAGTAGAAAGCCAACAAAGACAATACTTGTAGATGTCAAACATCTCCTTAATGGGTATGTGCAAGATCACGATGGGCCAAAAAGTGGCGATATGATGGGTATGTGTAGGGTATGTGGTTGATGACTTATTTTTACCCAAAATTGATGAAATGAAAAGGGTTTTTAAAGGAGATTCTCAACTTTCCACCAATATAAATTATACTTTACTTTGAATTTAATAAGTTATTATTATTATTCATTTTCTATTTGAATTACGACTAAAATCCTGATTGATAGGCTGATTGAAAAACATCTATAACTTTCTAATGGTATCTAATTTCTGAATCTAAAACATGCATCACATTATATTCTTCACATATTATAAGATTTAAAAAGAAATGAATTTCATGAAGTTTTGACCAAGTTAAGGTGGTCAGAAATACAAGTTTTTTATATTTTTAAAAATTTGTAATAAAAATTTCATAATTAATTATTCACTTGGAAAAAAAATTACAAAAAAAAATGCATCACATTGGGACATGAGTCCTCTACTTATATATAAAATCTTATAAAAAATATTATCATTTTATTGTGGTTAGGGTGGTCAGATAGACACCTACTTCTTAGTTTTTCCCTGAAATTTAAGCACTCTGCATTGAAATTTCAAATTTTCACCAAATAATTTTAAAAAATAAATAAACCTAGTAGTTTAGAATCTACATTCAATTTTCTATAGATTTTATTCTTATATATTTTTGAAATAATATAGATAACTTATTCAAATTTTTACATCAAGTTTCCTAACTCTGATTTTTCTAAATTTTTTGCCACTTAAGGGCATGTTTTTTCCATGATGATCCTGCACATACCCTAATGCATTCTCTTGTCTCAGCAATGTGTTTGGATAATTTTTGTTTGGCTTTGACACACCTCTAAATCATATCTTGTATCTTATGACCTTCAGATCCTTCCCGCAACAACCTTTCTTCAACAACTTCTACCAGATCAACTGGTAACAAGTCAAAAACAATTGAAACAATTGAACACCATAAACTTCAAGGGAAGGTAGATTCAAACATTATTAGCATGTTCCCAAATCTAAAATACAAGAAACCTTGCCATGAAGAGATGTGGAGTAATCTCATTTCTCCCTGACAACCTTCTTCATAGAGAAGCAGACTATCAAACACGTCTACTACAAAATGATCCAAAACCCAAAACTCTAGATATATCATCTTTGAACACCTTTGTCCATCACATTAAAACCTCATAAGCATATCTTCAACCATAAAGAAATGTGGAGCACAAAACTGAACACACTTCTATCACACAACACACTCTTTTATTCAAATTTTCTCAAAAGTACTTAGAAACCACATGAACTAGATATATCAACAACACCTACTAAAAACTAAAACACCTTGTCATCATGACTACACTAGAGATTGAAATCAATCAAAACACAACACATCCATACTTGATATTGGTGACAATACTACCAGAAATCTCCAAAAGTCTCCTCAACTATATTAGAGGTTGACATCAATGACAAAACCAGCAATCTTCAAAAAATATCCCCCTTTGTCATTGATGGAAGCACCAGCTTTGACAAACCATCAACAAAAAAAAAAAATATCAACAACAAATTTATATTAAACAACACTCCCCCTTACTGATGCAAGAGCATCCAGTGGTGTAAGAGCAATCTTGCATCACCCAAAAATAGTTAAATTTCAAGTTTCTTGGTTTTTAGATGTTTTCACATTTTTGGATACCCTTTTCATCATAATGAAATTCCCAATTTATGGTTTTTATTTTCTATTCCTAGGTTGAATGATATTGCAATTTTAGTTTCCCAGATTTGCACTTGAAAATCTTCTGAGTTAGATTTGAGGCACTTAGAGTTCCCAGAACAGCCCCAAAACTTGCCAAAATCAGTGTAGAAAATTTTATGTGCTTTATTGGCTTCGAGACCTTTCCAACGGTTCAAAAAGTTCGTGAATCGGAGTCCCGAATCAAAAGTTATGGCCCCGAGAAGTTGGCGCATTTTCTAGAAGATACAATTGCAAATGTTCTTTTGAAATTTGAACTTCAAGTTGTAATTTTTTTGGCACCAAACTGCCTAAACTCAAATTTGAATGTTGTTTTCGCTCCAAATTAAAGAGGAGCTCTATTTATGAGCGGGTTTCTAATTTTTAGAAAAAAATTTGGGGACAAGCTCGCATATTGTGAAAGGGTGATTCTGTAGCTTTCTGTAACTTGCATGTGTCGTAGAACTTGGGGATTTGAGATCCTCTGCATGTAAGAAGCTCTATTTTCTGAATAATAAAATTATTCTCTTGTTTGTGGGTTATTTTTTAAGTCTCGGGTTGTGCCCTCATCAAGTGGTATCAGAGCGGGTTTTCTTGAGTGTGTGGAGAGATCACCGATCGTGAGGCAGTTCGCACTAGGACCGTGGTTGTGGGTCAAGGTCAAGAAAGATGCCTCCAAGAGTGATGCTTGGTAGTCATGGTGGTGCTAGAGGTGGTCGAGGTGGTAGAAATGCTGGTGCAAGAGATGCACTGGCAGCCCTTCAAAGACAGATTGATGCATTACAAGAGCAGTTGAGAAGAGGGTTAAACCTGAGGGAGGAAAGTGAGGATGAAGGAGAGGAAGAAGGTTCAAATGTAGAAGAGGAAGAAGAAGCAATTGATCAAGACCAAATGCGGCTGATTAGGTCCATTTTGAAGATCAGAAAAAGACCCAGAATAGAAGTTCTCAGTTATTTTGGAAGTCTGAACCCGGAAGAGTTGATCGATTGGATCAATGAGCTAGAAGAATATTTTGAGTATGAAGAAGTAGAAGACCCAAATTGGGTTAAGTTTGCAAAATGAAGTCAAGGGCCATGCCGCGATTTGGTGGAAAAAGGTCCGGGGCTTGGAAAAAGAAATCAAAGAGGAAAATGAAATATCACTAGATGGGATCGCATGGTAGAGAAACCAGCAGCTAGCCTATACCTGGACTATGAGTTGGGGATTCATGGAAGAAATTGCAAGGGTTGAAGCTAAAGAAGTAGATCCGGTGGAAAGAATATACTAAATATTTTCACAAGATAATCATCAAATGGGGCCACACAGAGGTGGCCAATAAGGAGAAGGTAGCCCGACATCTTAATGGGTTACCACTCCAGCATTCAGGAGGAGTTAAGCCTAGTCAGAATGACCACCATTGAGGATGTGTATCAATTTTCTCTGAAGGTGGAAGAGAAGCTGAACAAAAGATTTGATGGCAAGCAAAAAGGACGAGGAGGTCAAAGTGGAAGGGGCAGTGGAAGACCTTCAGGAAGCTAAAATGATGATGAAAAGAAAAGTGAAGATGTGGGTACTAGCCGAAGCCAAAGGAATGACAACTTCTGCTACCCTCATGATCAAAACAGTGGTGATCAAAGAGGTAGAGGACGAGGGAGATATGGACAAGGATTTGGAAGAGGTGGTTTCAAAGGAATGTGTTTCTAGTGTGGTGAAGAAGGGCATCGAGCCTATGAATGTCCACAACACCAAGGAAGGGCATAAAAAAGGCCAGAAGGTCATGGAAGGGTTGTGCATGCAGATGAGGAGGCCCAATCTGAACATTCAGATGATGCTGAAAGGGGAGAAGACCTAGTGATTAGGAGAGCCCTGGTGACTGAGGAAAAGGAACTAGAACAGAAGAAGAATTTTTTTCACACAAGGTGCAAGTGTGAAGGAAAATGTTGTGATGTCATTATGGATGGTGGGAGCACCAATAATCTGGTGTCAGAAGAGATGGTCACAAAGTTGAAGCTGAAGAGGGAAAGGAACCCACATTCGTATCGGATTGCCTGGTTGCAGAAAGACCACAAAGTTTTGGTCAATGAGCAATGCCTAGTAAAGTTCAAGATCGGGAGCTACCATGATGAGGTACTCTGTGATATCATCCCCATGGATGCATGTCACATGTTGTTGGGGAGGCCGTGGCAGTTCGATAGGTGAGATATACATGATGGCCATGCAAACACTTATTCCTTGATAAAGGATGGGGTTCGTCACAAGTTGAAACCCCTGAAGGAGACAGAAGAAAAGGTATGCAGTAGTGCTAGAATTTGTTATGTAGATGGAAGAAATTTTTTAGAAGGTATGAAGCATGAGCATGTGTGTTATGCATTGATTCCTAGAGTGAGTAAGGAGGATAGTGAGAAGGTTCCAAAAGAAGTTTCTGGGATGTTGGATGAGTTTCAGGATATTGTTTCTGATAATGTACCCGAGGGTTTACCACCAATAAGGAAGATCAGTCATCAGATTGACTTGATTCCCAGAGCCATTTTTCCAAATAAGGCAGCCCATAGAATGACTCCAGCAGAAAATGAGGAGCTGGAAATGTGTGACAAGTTCAAGAGTTGTTGAGAAAGGCCCATACCGAGAGTTTGAGTCCATGCGCACCTACAATACTAGCACCAAAGAAGGATGGGGCGGATTTGTACAGATTCCCAAGCCATAAACAAGATAAATAATCAAGTATAGATTTCCCTTGCCAAGGATGGATGACCTCGATGGACTGCTTGGAGGAGCTCACAAGACTTCACAAAGATTGATCTAAAGAGTGGATATCACTGCACTCCATTCAGAGGGAGATGAATGGAAGACTTCCTTCAAGACCAAAGAGGTATGTACGAGTGGTTAGTCAAGTGCCTTTGGGCTGTAATCCATCGACCGAAAGATTCATGGGCCAAGGAACAGGTACTAAAAGAATTTCTAGGAAGTTTTGTTATCAGGTATTTAGATGATATTTTGATTTTTAGTAAGACGTTGGATGAGCATCTAGTGCATATTTGGAGAGCCTTTGAGAAGTTAAGAGTAGAGAAACTGTTGTTTAATTTGAAGAAGTGCAGTTTTGTGAAGAGGGAGTTAGTGTACTTGGGGTTTGTTGTCTCAGCAGAAAGTCTCAAGATGGACCCAGAGAAGGTGAAGGCTATTCTGGAATGGCCTACCCCAAGAACTGCTACCGAGGTGAGATCTTTCCATGGTTTGGCTAGTTTTTATAGAAACTTCATTAGAAACTTCAGTAGTATTTGTGGACCCCTGACTGAAACAATGAGAGGGGATAGAAAAGAATTCAAGTGGAGCACTGGAGTGAAAAAGAGTTTTGAACTGTTGAAGCAGAAGGTAACAGAGCAACCTGTTTTAGCCCTCTCATATTTCAACAAGGTGTTTTAGGTGGATTGTGATGCTAGTGGTTGTGCCATTGGAGCAGTGTTGAGCCAAGAAGGTAAGCCCATTTCCTATTTCAGTGAAAAGTTAAATGATGCCAAGAGAAAGTATTATGTATATGATTAGGAATTTTATGCAATAGTTCAAGAATTAAAGAAATGGAGACATTATTTGTTGTTGAAGGAATTAATTCTATATACTGATCATCAAGCCTTGGAGTACCTAAATAGTCAGGGAAAATTAAATCAGAGGCACATGAAATGGGTAGAGTTTTTCTAGAGTTATACCTTTGTTTTGAAACATAGGAGTGGGAAGTCAAATAGAGTTGTAGATGCCTTAAGTAGGAGGCATACATTGATGACAAAGATGCAGATTGAAGTGGTTGGGTTCAATGAACTTAAGACACTGTACGCAGAAGATCCTAATTTTGCAGAGGCTTGGAAAGCTTGCAAGGAACC
>VDFB02353493.1:203249699-203269006 GCA_007258455.2 Sequoia sempervirens
AGAGGAAGGCCTATGGAAGATTCATCCTGGCTATCTAAGGCAGTGGTTGACCGATTGGGTTTTCCTCAACCATTTGAGACATGACAGGTCACTTCTCAAATTACCCTGGGTGTCTGATGCAGGAGCATCCAGTGGTGTAAGGGCAATCTTGCATCACCCAAAAATAGTTAAATTTCAAGTTTCTTATTTTTTAGATGTTTTTATATTTTTGGATACCCTTTTTGTCATAATGAAATTCCCAATTTACGGTTTTTATTTTCTATTCATGGGTTGAAAGATATTGTAGTTTTAGTTTCCTAGATTTGCACCTAAAAATCTTCTGAGTTAGATTTGAGGCACTTAGAGTTCCCAGAACGGTGCCAAAACCTGTCAAAATTGGCATAGCATATTTTGAGCATGTTATTGGCTTCGAGACCTTTTCAACAGTTCAAACAGTTCGCGAATCGGAGTCCAGATCAAAAGTTATGGCCCCGGGAAGTTGGTGCACTTTATAGAAGATACAATTGCAAATGTTCTTTTAAAATTTGAACTTCAAGTTGTAATTTTTCAGCGCCAAACCACCTAAACTCAAATTTGAATGTTGTTTTGGCTCCAAATTAAAGAGGATCTCTATTTATGGGTGGGTTTCTAATTTTTGGAAAACTTTTTGGGGACAAGCTCGTATATTGCGAAAGGGTGATTATGTAGCTTTCTGTAACTTGCATGTGTTGTAGAACTTGGGGATTTCAGATCCTTTGCATGTAAGAAGCTCCATTTTCTGAATAATAAAATTATTCTCTTGTTTGTGGGTTATTTTCTAAGTTTCAGGCTGCGCCCTCATCACTTACTAGGGCATCTCTTACACTTCTTTTGTGTGTGTCTTTCAGACACTATTCTCTCCCCCTATCTTGAGCAATTTTTTAGACATCAATCTTCACCTATACTTTTTAGACTTTATCTACCTCCTTTGACATCAATGGAAAATGGAAACATCTTTCCCTTTGAAAATAATTGCAAACTTCTCTTTAGGAAACACCGATGAGAAACTACTCTCTCTCCACTACTCTTCTCTATATAATTCTCACTACTACACACACTACACTACTCATTCTTTAGCTCTCTCTCCCTTAGGGTACAATTTATGCTCCCATTGACTGTACCAAATAGGAACACTACTACCTACTCCCCCTGAGAGGTAGCCTTCAACATCAATCCAAGAGCAAGAGTGTATCTTGAAATTCTTCCTGGATAGATGCACCAACATATGCATCTAGTTGAAATAAGGGGCAATAACCCCTAACTTCTTCTAGAGATACTCAAATGTATCTTTTGGAAGAGCCTTTATGAAAATATCTCCAACTTGATCCTTTGTAGGAACATACTCCAACTTCACCTCATTCTCTACAACTTTCTCTCTTAGAAATTCATACTTGATAGAGATATGTTTTTTTCTTGAATGTATTATCGAGTTATTTGAAATATTGATAGTAGTTGTATTATCATAGAAGATAAAAATAGGTTCATCATATGATACTTTGATATCCTTTAATGTCTACTTCATCCACAACACCAGTGTATAACATGATACTACTTCAATATATTTTCTTTCTATAGTAGATATTGATATTGAATCATGCTTCTTACTTAACCATGAAACCAACCTACTTCCAAGAAGTAAAGCACCTCCACTTGTACTTCTTTTGCCATTTGCACAACCTTTCCAATTTGCATCTATATATGCACTCAAAGAGAAATCAGTATCCATGGGATACCATAGGTCAAAATATGGAGTGCCTTTCATGTATCTGAATATTCTTTTAACTATTGCAACATGTCACTCTTTGGGATCTTCTTAAAATCTTTCCACAAGACAAATTGCATGCATGATATCTATTCTAGTAGTAGTAAGATATAGCAATCCACCAATCATTGATCTATACTTTCTTTGATCTATCTTAGAAGATTTATAATTTTTTCTCAATTTACAACCAATAACCATAGGAGTACATACTAGGTTAGAATCCTCCATTCCAAAATCCTTCAACATTTCCTTAACATAATTTGACTGAGAAATGAAAATACCTTTTTCTGATTGACTAATTTGTAGCCCAAGGAAGAAATTCATCTCCCCACACATTGACATATCAAACTCATTTTGCATCTCCTCTATAAACCTCTTGCACATACCTTCATCTCCTCCAAACATTATGTCATCAACATACACTACCACAATTAGAATTTATTTTTCCTCAACCTTGAAGTAATGGTTTCTATCTGTAGTACCTTTTTTGAATCCTTGCTGCAACAAGTACTTATCCAACCTTGCATACCAATATTTAGGAGCTCTTTCTATTCCATACAATTATTTCTTCAACTTGTAGACCATATCAACATCTTTTTATAATTGAAAACCTTATGATTGATACACTTCTTCTAACTCACCACTCAAGAATGAAAACTTGGCATCCATCTAATATACCTTGAAGTTTTTATGTGCTACAAAATACAGAAACATTCTAATGGATCCCATCCTTGCCATTGGAGAAAAATTCTCTTCAAAATCTATTCCTTCCACTTCTAAGTAGCCCTTACACACAAGTCTAGCTTTATTTCTGACAAATTTTCCATCCTCATTCAACTTTTTTATAGAAACCTATTTAGTTCTTGTCACATTATTTTTTGTTGGTCTTGGGAATGGTTCCCAAGTATGATTCTTCTCAATATGTTCCAACTCTTCTTTCGTCCTATGACCCAATTTTCATATTTGCATGCCTCAGTTGCTATTTTAGGTTCTACCTCTTAAAGTAAACAAAAGTTTACATGTTCCTCTACCATAACAACTTTTCTTTGTGTCAATACACCTTTTCTCTTATTTCCAATTATTTTATCTTCAAAATGGCTCTTCTACACATACTTAGAAGTCTTAGGTATCTTTTCTAGAGCTTCTCCCTCTATAATTGGCATCTTCTTTTCTTTATCTTCTTCTTTTCTTCTTCATTGCAAGGGGGTTCATTAGATTCATATCCTTCTATCATCGCAGAACTTTGATGTGGTTCTTCATCCACTTTGACACTTACACTTTCAATAATCTTCTTCAACCTTTTATTATATCATTTGTATGCATTGCACTTTATAGAGTATCTAAGGAAGATTCCTTCATAAGATCTTGCATCAAACTTTCCCAAGTTTTCTTCATCTCTTCTGATGTAGCTTTTACTTCAAAATACTCTAAAATATTTCATAGTAGGCAGTTTTCCATATTATAACTCATAGGGATTCTTTGAACTGTTCAGTCTTGGTTGACCCCTGTTAAGAATGTAGACCATAGTATGCATTTCATCCTTCTAGTAGATTTTCTTCCTTCATCATAGTCCTTGTTTCCTGTTGAACTATCCTCTTCTTCCTTTCCACAACTCCATTCTACTAAGGAGTGTTAGGGGTTGAAAAATATCTCTTTATTCCATGATCTTCACAAAAAAAATTAAACTCATTGGAGGTGAACTCGCCACATCTTCCAGACCTCAAGCACTTGATTTTGAAATTAATTTTATTCTCAATCATAGATTTAAATGCTTTAAACTTATCTATATTTTTTATTGTTCTTTGAGAAATGTCACCAAAGTCATTCTAGAATAATCATCTATTAATAACATGAAATACCTATCACCTTGAGAGCTTATTATTCTATTAGGCCCACATAGATCTATATGCACCAACTCTAAAGGACCTATAGTACAATATTCTTTAGTTTTGAACCTCTTAGTTGTTTGATTTCAAAACTGACATTCCTTGTAGATTGCATTAATAGGATTTGTAATTCTTGATAGATGTCTCACAAAATCAGTATCTAACTGATCTTAACTAGGTTATCAAAGTTAATGTGACCCATTCTTCTATGTCATAGCCAACTTTCATTGATTTGATACATAAATCATCTAACACCACCACCTTTGAACTAATAAATATTACCTTTTTTCCTTGTTCCTGCAACAACTAAAGCACTAGAGCTACATTTTTTGATTTCACAACCATCATCCTAAAACATCAAATTGTATCCATTGCTACATATTTTTCCTACACTAAGAAGACTATGCCGAAGACCCTTGACATAAAGAACACCATCTATTTTATGTTTTCCATTAAAACTAATTGAACCTTTTCCACATATCTTAGCAAATGTATCATCACCAAAATTAACAAGACCACCATCATACTTTTGAAGTTTAACAAACTTACTCTTATCACTTGTCATATTATTTGAGCATCCACTAACAATTGGGTAAAAGTACTAAGCCATGTCACAGTTTTAGCCAACTTATCAACATAATTGAATTTAAATATTTCTAACTAAAAATTAATTATTTTCAAGCATATGATCTAGTAAGATTAATTCTAGCTAAGTTAGATATGTCCACAACCTTTCCAACTAAAATTGTTAGATAAATTCATATGTAGCACCACTTTGAAGCCAATTTATTTAAAAATAAAATTATTTGAAAAACTTCACATTTCAACAACTCATAGAGTCATGTACATAATAATTTTTTAAGAACATAAAATTCCCCTTTGTAGATGCATAAGTGTAGTTTTCAAAATTATGTATATTTTAGTATTTTAACTATTCTTTATATATTATGTTTAATTTTTACTAGAAGTGGGTTATGAGCACAAAAATATTATGTTGATTACAATGTTAAGAAAATTTGTTTTCTATTGTAGATAAATAGTTAATAAGAAAGTTGACGTTGAATGGAAACAACTATTTTTAATACACACATTTTAATATTTATTTAAAAATATATATATTTATCAAAATTAGAAAAAATATATCCATGCACTAAAGTTTCAAGTTATAAATACACACAAAAAATTTGAAGGAAAAAAAATTACTATATAAAGATTGACATCTGATGTAACTTTATTTTTCAGCATTTTATCAGCAATAAAATTATAGTGTAAATTTATGAAAAACTATATTCAAATATTTTTTATTTTTTGAAAAAATACAAACATAAACTATACTAAAAAATACATATTTTATTAGTTTGCATCATTTTGAAATTCAAAACATATATGTCACTTTTGTGTGGTTTAATTTTAAAAGTTGGATTAGTGTTGGTTGTTTTCTTTATAAAGTGTGACATAGATTTGTACTTTTACCCAATTATTTAGTAGTTACTCTCTTCTCGTGCATGAAAATCAGTCACCATAGTTCCTTCAATATTGTGACCTATTTCGAAGCACTTTCCCTCACACTTCTTTCAAAATTAGTAGAATTAGTTCAAACATTTAGAGCCATGGACAAGAATTCATCACCGACATCATCAAGATAGTCTGATTCCTCATCATTAGATACACCATTTTAGTTTTCAACATAATACCTCTTCTTGATAGATTTACTTTTATGATCTTGTAATGTTGCAAAATTGCAGCTAGGGGCAGTTCCACATTTTTGCACTTTTTCCTAGAATTTATGACACCCTAGCAAATTAATGACAAAAATACCATGACTCATAATTTCATAATTCTAGCTCCATGTGGAATAATGGCAATGCAATAGAAGCCTAATTACACATTTCCCAAAAATTGGTGCATTGGATCCCTGCACAGTGCATGGACGTCTGTGTGGTGCGCTAGTGTCCTATTAGTTTTCCAAGTTTGAAACAGGGAATCTCGAATCTTGAATCTTGACAAGTGTCTTGGTAGTTATACTTTTGGTTGTAATGGCTCTTTTATGCCCTTGCATGCAACAAAACCCCTCATTTTCTCTCATTTTGGTGGTCTAACTTGATTCACTCAAGCTCTCTTCCACTTTTCAATCTTAGATTTCTCTTCACTCTTGACAATCAACACTTCTACAAGCAAAGCTCTATTGGACTGAGGTCCCTCCAATAGCTACAACTCTTAAGCAAGCATTCAATGATGCATTCGTGTGCTCCAAAGAGGGTCTAGGCCTATGGGTAACACTCTCTCTCACAACATCAGTAGAATTGATCTTAACTAGGTTATCAAAGTTAATGTGACCCATTCTTCTATGTCATAGCCAACTTTCAATATTGATCTGAGACATAAAGCATCTAACACCACCACCTTTGAACTAATAAATATTACCTTATTTCCTTTTTCCTGTAGCAACTAAAGTACTAGAGCTACATTTTTTGATTTCACAACCATCATCCTAAAACATCAGATTGTATCCTTTGCTACATATTTTTCCTACACTAAGAAGATTATGTTAGAGACCCTTGTATTGGATGTTGTGGTTTTGTTTTTGATATGTGGTTGTCATTTATGTCAACACTATTAGCATTAATCCATTAGAAGTTGTATATGTCAAGGATATTGAGGAAATTGTAATGGAATGAGTTGCAACTTGTTAGTGGTACAGTGAAGTTCAGTATGTCGGTAAGTTTTTTACATTGATTATCAAAGGCTGTAGACTAAATGGTTTGTTGCTAAGTGTATCTAGGTTATCCACATTGAGTTTTAGAGATCCGCATGAAGATTTGTTCAAGTTATGAAGATTTACATTTTGACATTTTTTCTATTGCTTTAGTTTGTGTTACTAATTGAAGATGATGCAATTTCAGTTAGCTTAGTTGTTACATATGCCTCTCTGGTGATTTGTGATGTTTGTGGATGTTTCTAGATCATGCTTTATCTTTGTTGCATGTTCGCATTGATTTTTGCACTAGTGGTCGGCAATTTTCTCTTGTGCATTCATGTTTTTCCTATTCTTGGCCGACATGGTGTTTATAGCATGTTGTGGATCTTCGTGGAGTAATTACTTGAAGTTTTTTCATATTCGAGATGTTGATTTGGGTCTTCACTAAGTTGTGGCTGACCTTGGTTGATTTGCATTAATAATATTTATTTTTTGGGCCATGTTCATTTTATATTCATTTTATTATTTTTGAAGCTGACATGTAGGGATGAAACTTCCTGTTGTGGATATATATAAGCAACTGGTTATTTGAATTGGAGTATGCAAGTGGATGTCGAGTGTGTGTGTATGTGTGAATAAAGTCCTAATCATTCAAAGGTAGAGTAGAGTGTGAAGAAGAGTGAAGAAGAGTGAAGAAATGTTCATGTGCTTAACCAAAACTGTGATCAGGCATTAGCAGATGCTATTTTATCAGTTCAAATTTCTGCAGATGTAATCCAATTCTTTCTGTAAGACAGTGTGTCTTCCTTTGGGCGGTTAGCCTTGTTGTAATTGAGTAGTGAGATCTAGGAAGTGTGTCTGAATGCAAGTGCATTCCCCATATTTCATTTCTTTATACTTTTAACAGGGTATAATCTTATGGACTAACCTCCACCATGGATTTTCCCCTCACATGGTTTCCACTTAAAAAATCTTGGTGTTATGTGTGTTTTTGATGTGTTATTTATTTGATCTTTCATGGTTATTATTCAAATCTGAGAATAAGGTTATTAAATTGAATAAGTTTTATATATCCAGGACAACTGATTCACCCCCTCTCTCAGTTGTTTGTCCTTGTGTTGCCAACATCTTGACATAAAGAACATCATCTATTTTATGCTTGCCATTAAAACTAATTGAACCTTTTCCACATATCTTAGAAAATGTATCATCACCAAACTTAACAAGACCACCATCATACTTTTGAATTTTAACAAACTTACTCTTTTCACTTGTCATATTATTTGAGCATCTACAATCAATTGGGTAAAAGTACTAAGCCATGTCACAATTTTAGCCAACTTATCCGCACAATTGAATTTAATTATTTCTAACTAAAAATTAATTATTTTCAAGCATATGATCTATTAAGATTAATTCTAGCTAAGTTAGATATATCCACAACTTTTCCAACTAAAATTGTTAGATAAATTCATATATAGCACCACTTTGAAGCCAATTTATTGAAAAATAAAATTATTTGAAAAACTTCACATTTCAACAACTCCTAGAATTGTGTACCTAATATTTTTTTAAGAACATAAAATACCCCTTTGTAGATCCATAAGTGTAGCTTTCAAAAATATGTATATTTTAGTAGTTTAACTATTCTTTATATTTTATGTTTAATTTTTACTAAAAGTGGGTTATCAACACAAAAATATTAGGTTGATTACCATGTCAAGAAAAATATTAGAACTTATTAAAAAATTAAAAAAATATGATGCACTAGATAAAAGAATCTATATCAAGATGGTATAATTTGTTTTCTATTGTAAATAAATAGTTAATAAGAAAGTCAACGTTGAATGAAAACAACTGTTTTTAATACACACACATTTTAATATTTATTTAAAAATATATATTTATCAAAATTAGAAAAAATATATCCATGCACTAATGTTTCAAGTTATAAATACACAAAAAAAAATTGAAAGAAAAAAAATTACTATATAAAGATTGACATCTCATGTAAATTTATTTTTCAACATTTTATCAACAACAAAATTATAGTGTAAATTTATGAGAAACTATATTCAAATATTTTTTTTATTTTTTCAAAAAATACAAACACAAAATATACTAAAAAATACATATTTTATTACTTTACATCATTTCAAAATTCAAAACATATATGGCACTTTTGTGTGGTTCAATTTTAAAAGTTGGATTAGTGTTGGTTTTTTTCTTTATAAAGTGTGGCATAGCTTTGTACTTTTACCCAATTATTTAGTAGTTACTCTCTTCTCGTGCATGAGAAGTAGTCACCATAGTTCCTTCAATATTGTGACCTATTTCCAGAGCACTTCCCCTCACACTTCTTTCAAAATTAGTAGAATTAGTTCCAACATTTAGAGCCATGGACAAGAATTCATCACTGTCATCATCAGAATAGTTTGATTCCTCATCATTAGATACACAATTTGATTTTTCAACATAATACCTCTTCTTGATAGATTTACCTTTATGATCCTGTAATGTTGTAAAATTGTAGTTAGGGGCAATTCCCCATTTTTGCACTTTTTCCTAGCATTTATGATGCCCTAGCAAATTAATGACAAAAATCCCATGACTAGGAATTTTATAATTCTACCTCCATGTGGACCAGTGGTGAAGCAACAAAAGCCTAATGACACTTTTCCCAAAAATTGGTGCATTGGACGCATGTGCGACGCATGGACATCTGCATAGTGTGTTAGCATCCTGTTAGTTTTCCAAGTTTGAAACAAGGAATCTTGAATCTTGACTCTTAACACGTGTCTTGGCAGTTAGAATTTTGGGTGTAATGGCTCTTTTCCACCCTTGCATGGAACAAAACCCCTCATTTTCTCTCATTTTGGAGGTCTAACTTCATTCACTTAAGCTCTCTTCCATTTATCACTCTCATATTTCTCTTCACTCTTGACAAGAAACACTTCTATAAACAAAGCTCTGTTGGGATGAGGTCCTTCCAATAGCTAAAGCTCTCAAGGAAGCATTCAACGGTGCGTTTGTGTGCTCTGGAGAGGGTTTAGGCCCATGGGAACACTCTCTCTCACTCTTTCCTATTTACTTTTTCATTTTCTATCTTGTGGTGCAAGTTATACTCCTAAAGCATTTTTTGCTTTCACCACTCTCTTTGTCCATTTTAGTTACACTCCTTTCCTATCTGGTTGTTTGTGTTGGGAACATCAAAACGAGGGTCTGATTGAGGAAAAGCCCTATATAGCCCCAAGATTTTCCCCTCATTCTTCTATGTGTAGGTTTTGAAACAGAGCTTGGAGTGAAGACTCAAATGTCTGCTTAAGGGTAAGTTTTCGAAATAGAGCTTGGATTAAATATGCATTGTCATTGTTTTGCTGAGAACTCCTCTTTTAGAGGCAAAAATCTAGAAGTTTCATTTTCTTGGGATCTTAAGTAGTCTTCCCTGAAAGTTAGTTTATGAACATTTCCTTTACAATTTCTTCATCCTATTTATGCTAAGGTGGATAAGAGTAGTTTGTTCCCCAATGATCTCTTAAGAATGAAGAGACCCACATGCAGTGAATCCTTCTTATTTCACATTTTGGTGAACCTAACGTGAAACATGTCACATCTATTTTTGCAAAATTTTCATGTCCTCAATGATTCTTTCTCTGAGGAAGATTTTGATATCTTGGATGATGCTCTAGATGATTTCTTAGAAGCATCCTCCCCTATTTTTAAATCTTCCAAGAAAACTTCTTCTTTGCAAGCTAAGGAGTCAATAAATGTAGTAGTCGTCTCTATGGCTCCTCTAATCCCTAAGAAACCTATCATTTATGTGACCTTGAATAACCTTTCTCTAAGGGAGGATAATTTTGTCTATGGAATTTCCCATCGAGATGATTCTATGGAATTTCCCATTGAGATGATTCATCTGATTTATATTCAAGGTTCGTAAAAGCTATAGACCCTACTTCTTATAATTATTTTGGGAACACATATAATACAAGAAGAAACAAACAGAATCTTGATCAACAACCTTCTATACCTACATCTCAGCCTACTCAAGTTCTTGGTTCTTTACTTCCTTCTCAACCAATGCTTCCTTTAGCACGTAAACCTATAATCAAAGCACTAGGTGATTATGAACTTGTCAAACTTCATGTTACCTTGGCTAATATGTCACTTTGGGATTTACTTTAAACTGCTTTGATTTATCATGAAATGCTTCAAGACTCCTTGTAGAATATCCTCTTTCCTACCTCCACTAGGCTTATTTTTGTTAATGCATTGTTGGCTCATATTCGTGCAGCTTCACCAACTATTATGTTCCATCCACAAGAACTCCCACCTCTGGATGTGCAGAAGCAAGCAAACCTTTTGACGATTATAATTAATGTCAATAACATTGGCATTAGGCATACCCTTGTTGACACTAGGTAGGTTGTCAATTTTTGTGGTATTGACCTACTACCTAATATTAAAGTTGATTCATCTTCCTTAGCTGCTGGGTATGTGCAAGATCATCATGGAAAAAATAGGCCCTTAAGTGGCAAAAAATTTAGAAAAATTAGTGTTGGGCAACTTGACGTAAAAATTTGAATAAGTTATCTATATTATTTCAAAAATATGTAAGAATAGAATCTATAGAAAATTGAATGTAGTTTCTAAACTACTAGGTTCATTTAAAAATAAATAAAATATGTTTGGTGAAAATTTGAAATTTCAATGCAGTAGTACTTAAATTTCACGGAAAAAATAAGTAGGTGTTTGTCTAACCACCCTAACCATCATAAAATGGTAATAATTTTTTATAAGATTTTATGTATAAGTAGAGGACTCATGTCTGGATGTGATGCATGTTTTTTTGTAATTTTTTTCCAAGTAAATAATTAATTATGAATTTTTTATTACAAATTTTAAAAAATATAAAAAATCGTATGTCTGACCACCTTAACTTGGTCAAAACTTCATGAAACTTATTTTTTCTTTCTTTAATTATATAGTATGTGAAGCATAGAATGTGATGCGTGTTTTGGATTAAGAAAATGTGATACCATTTGAAAGTTATAGATGTTTTTCAATCAGCCTATCGATCAAGACTTTAGTCGTGATTCTAATAGAAAATAAATAATAATTATTTATTAAATTAAAATTAAAGCATAATTTATATTGGTGGAAAGCTAAGAATCTCCTCTAAAAACCCTTTTTGTTTCATCAATTTTAGGTAAAAAAAAAACTTGTCGGCCACATATCCTACAAATACCCATAATATTGCCACTTTTTGGCCCATCATGATCCTGCACATACCCTGCTTCTTGTTTGTATATTTGTGGGGTCGATAATGTTAGCTGCCAAGCTCTAGGCATGATAATACTACCTTTGCATCTAGGCCCCATTATCTTACCTACTCTAGTTTATGTGATGCCTGGCCCTTTACCTTACAATATTCTTTTGGGGAGACCCTGGATTCATGCTATGGGTGTTATAACTTCTACTTTACACCATTCCTTAAACTTTGTTGCAAATAATTGGGTGGTCACAATTAAATATAACCTAGAAGTTGTTCACCTTTGTGATTTAGCAGTTATTGGTCGGGCTTTAGTTGTTTCCACTCTTAAGAACTATATTTCATCTTTAATTGTTGATGCTATGACATGTTCTTCAATGATACCCTTTGTGGAGGTTGTCCCCAAAGTGAAAGTCATTAAAGACAAGCCACCTAAATCAAAAAGTCTTAAGTCCTCCATGTATTCCTCTTCCTCTTCTGAATCAAATGCTTTCCTTAGTGATGATTAGGGCTCCTTAGAATTCTCTGAATTCTTCATTGTACATTACAAGTTGAGCCCCACTTGTCTAGAGTTTCTGAATGCCTTTGGCATGAAAGTGGACAATACTCCCATTAGGGAGGAAAGTTGTGATCCTATCTAGGAGCCTAGTCCTTCCCCTACTGAGGAGAGTAGCCCCACTCTTACAAAGGAGGTTATTTTTTGTGAATGTGTTTGATATTCATTAGTGGAACAAATCCCTTTACATAGAGCCACCGCCTCTCAAAATTTTACAAACTCATTATGGTTTTGCATATCAACTCACTTCTTAGTATGGCTATGGGAAGAAAGGCCTAGGGTGTATTGAGAAAGGAATCCAAGTCCACATTTAGTTTAAGCCATGAAATCACTATCTAGGTTTAGGGTGCTCTATCGAACAATCTAAACAAAAACCTTGGTGGAGTGTTAATATGATTTCGGTTGAACCACTAAGTCTAGTCCATCCTAAATTAATAGAGGATAGGAGGAAATCCAATAAGGTACATTTAGATGTCTTCTCTTTATGTGAAACACTTGATTAATTCCTAGGTGCCTACTCCCCTTTGCCTCCCTTTCATCACAAAAAATGATTCTCGTATTGCTTGCATAAATAAGAATACTTTTAAGAATCTGTCTTGAGTGCTGATGAGGAAGACCCTCTATCTAATATTGGTGATGATGTTCCAATATCACATCTTGGAGATCATAGCTCTCTCCTTAGAGGAGATACTATTGACATCTAAATGGATCCCAGGTCTTCTGAAAAAGTATGTGATGCAGAGGTAAGAGACTCAACTCTTTCCCATTAGCAACTTGGGTTCAAAAGAAATTCACCAAAGTTATAATGATCATTTAAACAATACAAATAGTCCTCCAAGTTCAATAATCACTGGAAACACAAATTTCACAATTTCACTCCTCCCTCTAGTAGTACAGGGAACCCAATTTTTAGACCTTAACTCAGAACTTTTCAAAAGAACCTGAAAAACTAATGGGTGATCCTGATACCCATTTTTGAGACTCATAACATATCAAAATATTCCATTAGACTCCTTAAGAACCTTTCCTTCAAAATGGCTTTTTTCACTATTTTAACGCCCTAATTAGCCCTATTTTTCAAAAGAACCCCTCTAATATTTCATCCCCAAACCAATACAACCTAAAAGAGTCTTGATTTTTGATGCCAAACCTTTAATTTTCAATTTATTTGGCACCTATAGGGTCTCTAACCCTGCCCCATGTAAACCTCCTAAATACACCCTAGAATAAGGGTTTTTAAGAATCTCACAACTCCAAACCTTTCCCAATCCTCCCAGGGGTCCAAACACGTTCCAATACATCTACAAAAACTTATCAAATACTCACAATGCCACTACACTCCTTAATTCTCAAAATCATCACTTTGGTTTCTCATTTTTGCAAGGATTTACAAATGTTTAGCCTAGGACAGAGCACCATCACTAGATCCCTTAAATTCTTGAACTCTTAAGACATTTTTACAAATAATATTACATCATACTATCCAATTCACCAAGCAACAGGAGCACTACAGTAGGTGGATTGGTTAGATTTTCATTATACCACACTCAAACCCTTATTTAGGAAAACAGAGCAGTTATTAGAGTTTTCTGCACTTCACACACAAACAGTGGAATTAAGTAACCAAAATAGATGTAAAGACAAGTAAAAACATATAAAAGTGTACACCCATAGCCTCAAGCCATGACAAAGTTGTATGGGCTTGTATCAAAGAAAGAAAGTTCAGAAATCAAACAATGAAAACTGTGATCAGCATTACAAAGGAATTCTTCTTTCCCAAAAACTGAACAACTTCAATTCAAGCCTTATGAGGCCTTTTATACATTTGCAATTCAAAAACTACCTTTCCAACATCCACAACCAACTTTTGATCTCCTTGACCCTTCATATTCTCCTAAAATTGCAAAATAACAATTTTATATTTTGTTGTCCAACTTTTACATTTGAAGCCCAATGTTTTCCCACACACCTAAATACATAGTGAAATGGTCCTTAAAATTGAAACCTTATTTAGCATAAGAAAAACACTAACACCCCTAACCTAAACACACTCTATGACCACACTTGACCAAATCACATTTTGCATTAAGGGTGTAGGTGCTCCTGCACCATACACCTGACCATGAAAGCTTTCCAAGTCTCTTGGAAGTCTGGAACACCTTGATCTGCAACTGCTCCCTCTTGCCTTTATCTTCACTTTAGGCTTGGATTTTTCCATGCAAAACAATTCTTCTCTTGATTGGTCAGCTTGAATCTGCACCTTCATACTCTGTCCTATCATCCATAGCTGCATCCAATTACTCCTAACTTGTTCCTTGGTTTCATTTGCCTCCAAACAGTCCATAATCTTCCTTTCTTCTTTCATTTTCACCCTTGGTTTGACCTCCATCAACATGATCATCAAAACAATGAAGTGATAAAGCACTTCCTTCCTTCCTTGTCTCTTAACCATCCTCTTTACCATCAGTTTTAGGTTCTCTAATCTTGGAGCTACTGTCACAACATCATACATCTGCCACATTATCAATCTTGTCTTCCAAGGACAATCCACTACCCTACTCTCATCACTGTCTCTCTTCTCCATCTTATTTGGAACCTCTAGCAACTCACCATCATCAGTCCCTTCCATCTTTGGGACTTTTGGCAAACTCTTTGCCTTTCCAACTTCACCTTTCATGGTGACTACACTTCCCTCAACCTCTTTCTTTGACCCTTTCTATGTCTTTTGCCATTGCTCTTCGCATATTGTCTTTTCTAACATCTTGTCTTGACATTCTTCCTATCTGTCCACTCTTTATATACAATTTTCAGTCTCTAGGACCTCTGTCCTATCTTGTTTAGGAACATTCTTCAATTGTCCATCATCATCTTCTCGAGCAACATCATACCTTCAATCTATTTTTCTACAACTTCTTTCCCATGCTTTTGCCACTTTTCTTGGTTCATTTTATTTTCAGACCTCTTGTTCTTGACTGAATTCTTTCCTATCTCTATATTTTCAGATCCATTATCTTCTTGCCCTTCAAATGGACAATTCTGCACTCTTACCATGCTCTTCCTAAGCTTATCTTCACTTTCCACACTCCTAACTTCTTTACCTAGCCTTTTGTCTTGGCTATCTACAACTCTTATCTTCATAACTTGTGTCATACCCTCTTTTTCCTTGATCTTTATGTCTTCCATCCTAAATGCCTCTGTTGCAGCAGTATTTGGCTACTCCTTGTTCCTTTTCTTTTCCAAAGGAAACATCAATGTACCTACTCTGATTTCTTCATTCTCTACAAGCCTTACATGGCTTTCTTCACTTTGTCTATTCTCTTTTATTTCCACATCCATTCTTTTTCCTCCCAAGACCTCCTTGCCACTAGGTCTTTTATCATCCTCTTGTTGCTACTCTCTATCTCTTTGTCCTTTCATTGGACAATCCACCTTTTCCACCATGACCTTACTAGGCCATTCTTGCCTCTTCTTTGTCTTGTCTCCGCTTATCTTTCCTTTTCCTTTCATTAGGGTCTCTGCCCTAAGATTCTTCATTTCACAATCCTTCATACCTGATCTGCATACCTCTGTTATGACAGTATGTGACTGTCCTACCCTTGCTTCTGCCTTTACTTGACTGAAATCAGTCCTTTTTTTGTCTTCATCTTGCTTGACAAACTTGTCTTGATCCTTCATATGGAATTCCTTTCTTCTCATCACCAACTCTTCACTTTTTTTCCTTTCTAATATTCCTCCTTTGTCTACTTTTACTGCCTCAACTTTTTCCTCTATGTGAGTGGCTGCACCTTTACTATGTTTTTCTTCCTCATGCTTGAGGAACTCTTTCCTTCCCATCATCACTATCCTTGCCATTTTGTCTTCTTCTCTATCATCTCCCTGTAATGGGGTTAGCTTGAACTTGATTCCATCCTTCACAATATCATACACATTTTTCCTAGCATCATGTAAGGCATACCTATCAAACTGCCACTGCCTTCCTAGTAACAAATGACAATAGCTCATTGGAAAAACATCACACCAAATGCTATCCTCATATGCACCAATCTGAAACTCCACTAGGGCTTGCTCATTCACCACAACTGACTGATCACAATTCAACGAAAATGCTTTATACGACCTTTTATGTGGGATCCTTTCTAACTGTAATTTATCTACCATCTCAACTGATACAATGTTATTGAGAGTACCTGAATCTATCACCACATTGCATACCTTGTTCTTACATTTGCATCTGGTTCTAAATAAGGCTTTCCTCTATTTCATCTGTTTCATCTTGTCATATCTCTCCTGGAATTCTTCGATATCCTTTTCCATATTGTCTTCTAGAGGCATGGTGTCTTTTCAACTTCTTACTTGCCTGCAAAATACAACCAAAGCTCTACTCCCTGTTGCTCTAATACCACTCTGATGCAGAGGCAAGAGACTCAACTCTTTCTAATTAGAAACTTGGGTTCAAAAGGAATTGACCAAAGTTATAATGATCATTTAAACAAGAAATACAGTCCTCCAAGTTCAGTAATCACTGGAAACACAAATTTCACAATTTCACTCCTCCCTCTAGTAGTATAGGGAACCCAATTTTCAGACCTTAACTCAGAACTTTTCCGAAGAACCTGAAAAAATAATGGGTGATCCTGATACCCATTTTTGAGACTCATAACATATCAAAATATTCCATTAGACTCCTTCAAAACCTTTCCTTCAAAATGGCTTTTTTCACTGTTTTAAGGCCCTAATTAGCCCTATTTTTCAAAAGAACCCCTCTAATATTTCATCCCCAAACCAATACAACCTAAAACTGTCTTGATTTTTTATTGCAAACCTCCAATTTTGAATTTAGTTTGCACCTATAGGGTCTCTAACCCTCTGCCCCATGTAACCCTCCTAAATACACCCTAGAACAAGGGTTTTTAAGAATCTCACAACTCCAAACCTTTCCCAATCCTCTCAGGGGTCCAAAAACCTTCCATTACATCTGCAAAAACTTATCAAACACTCACAATGCCACTACACTCCTTAATTCTCAAAATCATCACTTTGGTTTCTCATTTTTGTAAGGATTTACCACTGTTCAGCCCAAGACAGAGCACCATCACTAGATCCCTTAACTTCCTGGCCTCTTAAGACATTGTTACAACTAATATTACATCATACTATCCAATCCACTAAGCAACAAGAGCACTAAAGTAGGTGGATTGGTTAGATTTTCATTATACCACCCTCAAACCCTTATTCAGGAAAACAGAGCAGTTATTAGAGTTTTCTGCACTTCACACACAAACAGTGGAATTAAGTACACAAAATAGATGTAAAGACAAGCAAAAACATATAAAATTGCACACCCATAGCCTCAAGCCATGACAAATTTGTACAGGCTTGTATCAAAGAAGTAAAGTTCAGAAATCAAACAATGAAAATTGTGATCAGCGTTACAAAGGAATTCTCTTTTCCCAAAAACTGAACAACAACTTCAATTCAAGCCTTATGAGGCCTTTTATACATTTACAATTCAAAAACTACCTTTCCAACATCAACAACCAACTTTTGATCTCCTTGACCCTTCATATTCTCCTAAAATTGCAAAATAACAATTTTATATTTTGTTGTCCAACTTTTACATTTGAAGCCCAATGTTTTCCCACACACCTAAATACATAGTGAAATGGTCTTTAAAATTGAAATCTTATTTAGCATAAACAAAAAACTAACACCCCTAACCTAAACACACTCTATGACCACACCTGACCAAATCACATTTTTCATTAAGGGTGTAGGTGCTCCTACACCATACACCTGACCATGAAAGCTTTCCAAGTCTCTTGGAAGTCTGGAACACCCTGATTTGCAACTACTCCCTCTTGCCTTTATCTTCACTTTAGGCTTGGCTTTGTCCATGCAAAACAATTCTTCTCTTGATTGGTCACCTTGAATCTGCACCTTCATACTCTGTCCTATCATCCATAGCTGCATCCAGTTACTCCTAACTTGCTTCTTGGTTTCATTTGCCTCTGAACAGTCCATAATCTTCCTTTCTTCTTTCATTTTCACCCTTGATTCTACCTCCATCAACATGATCATCAAAATAGTGAAGTAATAAAGCACTTCCTTCATTCCTTGTCTCTTAACCATCCTCTTTACCATCAATTTTAGGTTCTCTGATCTTGGAGCCACTGTCACAACATCATACATCTACCACATTATCAATCTTGTCTTCCAAGGACAATCCACTACCCTACTCTCATCACTGTCTCTCTTCTCCATCTTATTTGGAACCTCTAGCAACTCACCATCATCAATCCCTTCCATCTTTGGGACTTTTGGCAAACTCTTTTCCTTTCGAACTTCACCTTTCATGGTGACTACACTTCCCTCGACCTCTTTCTTTGACCCTTTCTCTATCTTTTGCCATTGCTATTGGCATGTTGTCTTTCCTAACATCTTGTCTTCACATTCTTCCTATCTGTCCACTCTTTGTATCCAATTTTTCAGTCTCTAGGACCTCTATCCTATCTTATTTAGGAACGTTCTTCAACTATCCATCATCATTTTCGCTCAACATCATACCTTCAATCTTCTTTTCTACAACTTCTTTCTCATGCTTTTGCGACTTTTCTTGGTTCATTTTGTTTTCAGACCTCTTGTTCTTGACTGAATTCTTTCCTATCTCTTTATTTTCAGATCCATTATCTTCTTGCCCTTCAAATAGATAATTCTCCACTCTTACCATGCTCTTCTTGAGCTTATCTTCACTTTCCACTCTCATAACTTCTTTCCCTAGTCTTTTGTCTTGGCTATCTGCAACTCTTATCTTCATAACCTATGTCATACCCTTTGTCTCCTTGATCTTTATGTCTTCTATCCTAAATGCCTCTATTGCAGCAGTATTTGGCTGCTCCTTGTTGCTTTTCTTTTCCAAAGGACACATCAATGTACCTACTCTGATTTCTTCATTCTCTACAAGCCTTACATGGCTTTCTTCACTCTGTCTATTCTCTTTTATTTCCAAATCCATTCTTTTTCCTCCCAAGACCTCCTTTCCACTAGGTCTTTTATCATCCTCTTGTTGCTGCTCTCTATCTCTTTGTCCTTTCATTGGACAATCCACCTTTTCCACC